>JAULJZ010177314.1:0-23128 GCA_032270985.1 Heliamphora pulchella
TAATCCCATAATTAAACAATTGAACACCGTTGGAAACCAATCGAAAACCAAGAAACCAACCACCAAACCACAAACAACCAGCCCAGCACCTCAGTTGACTGGACCCCAACCCCCAGTTGACTGAAAACTCTCGAGAAAAGCTAAAAACCCAAAATAGAAGCATGTCAGTCGACTGACCTCCCTCGAAAACTGTTTTTAAGCTACAATTTTTGCCTACAAAACCTTGAGTCGAAGTCTCCAAACTCCCATCCAACACCCTCAGACATACACACGCCCAGACCTAGCACAAAGACCTCAAAAGAAACACCCGACACCCAATTCCATCCACCGAAATCGACGAAAAACGATTTTAAACCCCAAAATCCATCTTTTAAACAAAATCAGATCTCATGCAATCTAACCGGTAAAAACACACACGATTACACGTAATACCCTTATAAGACATGAGAGTCAAGGATCCTATCTCGGTGAGTTAAAAACTCGAAATCTCGAACTATGCGCAAAATCGAGTTTCGCCGGAATAAAATTCCATCTGGATGGATGCGTAGACCACGATGCCAATAGCAAGGATCCACTGTTGGATCGTCGAAAATCGAACCCTAGGCCCCCGAGAAGTTAGAGAGAGGGCAGAGAGAAATAGAGAAAACTTAGCGAAAAAATTTTAAAAATATTTTTTAAAAATATCTAACTCTAGATATTTATAGGTCTCCAAAATATTTTTTTTTTTAATTTTTGAAATTCGCACTGCAACACCCAACGGCCTCGGCAGCCAACCCCGCATGCATATCTAATCCCGATCATGTATCAAAACGCATATAAACATGCAATACCAAAAATGAGAAACACGCGTCGAAAAACACCGAAAAAGAAAACGGGGTCAGGGTCTCACACACCCTAACTGTTTTATGAAGTTATCTTTCAGGTATCATAGTTAATATCGACACAAACAAGTTTTATGTCAACACAAAAGAGCCGTAGCACTCAGGACTCAAAATGAGTCGACACAAATTATATTTGTATCGACACAAAAGTGCTTCACACTTTTGGTATTCGAAAATTTGAGTCGACACAAATGGAAATTGTGTTGATACAAAACAACCAAGGCCACCTGTAGATTTTGAGGTGTCGACACCAATTGAAGATGAGTCGACACAAAAGTCCCGAGCCTGCTTGAAGAATTTTGGTGTCGACCCCAAGTCCAAATGTGTCGACACAAAAGAACCAAGGCTTACTGCAGATTTTAGTGTCGACACCAAAGGCAAGTTGAGTCGACACAAAGTGGCTCATCCGAATGCTGAAGTTTCAAACGAGTTGACACTAGATCCAAATGTGTCGACACCATGATGTTGGTAAGGTGGCGTGCAGAAATTGTGTCGACCCCTTAGAAAATTTGTATCGACCCAACCACTTAAGGAATTTTGCCCTAGACATTTTGTGTCGACACCAAAGGAATTTGTGTCGACACCTGCGACGGAAATTCAAACTCGCGGTAGATCTCAACGGCTGAATTTTTGACATTTATTACTCATACCTACCTCCAACGGTCATGAATGCACAAGAGCTTATATAATGAGTAACTTCTCAGGATTTACTCCAACTGGAGACCTACATTTACTGTTCCATTACTTGAATCAAACTCAGAAATTTCAAGCCCTCATTTATTGCTGAATCTCCAGCTCTTATTCCTCATCTCTCTTTACTTTCTCATTTATTGTAAATCATTTCTGTAAAGAGAGTGAGTGTTATTCATTAATACTCTTCATTTATTGTATTAAAGGGTGAGTCACCATTTATCCTTTGAGTGAGTAAGTAAATCTCATTAAAGAAGAGTTCAAGAGAGATTAGAAGAAAATAGAGACTTGTTTTCATAGAATTTTCTTGAAGCTATTTTAGACTTGTGAATGTGCCCGTAAATATTTAGCTTATTCAAGCGAAATCTTGAAAATTGTAAAGGATTGAAATACGCCCATAAAATATTCTGTATAGTAAAAATACTCAAGGGAGAACTTGAAGAGTGAATGTAGGCTTGGAAGAAGCCGAACCACTATAAATCCTTGGTGTCCGGTTCAATCTCTCTATCCTTACCCTTTTTAATACTTGCATTGTTTTAATTTTTGATTAATTTGCTATATCTATTTGCAATATTAAAGTATTTGCAAAAAGATTTTTAAATTGTTATTTATTTTTTAAAGACCCAATTCACCTCCCTCTTGAGTTGTCTAGAACTAACACCTAACCTAGCCTAGGTGCGCCGAGCCCAGCTCTCGATTTTCAGCGAAAAAATCCTAGCCTAGCCTAGGTGCCGAGCTCAACTCTCGATTTTCAGCGAAAAACCCTAGCCTAACCTAGGTGTCGAGCCCAACTCTCGGTCATCAACAAGAAGCCCTAAGTTGCTTAGGTAGAAGATCAGAATCTCAAGGGATAGAACAGCCCATCGAAAGTCTTGATTCGACCAGGCACTCAAAGAAACATAATTAACTTGTCTTCACGACAAAGGATCGAGGCACATGCAGCTTCTACATCCTCCTAGAGAAGAATGTAAAAGTTGGGAACTATTGTGGGGGAGTAAATTCCCCTTGAAAGAAAATAAAGCCCTGACAGGCCACATCCACCCGTGCCATATGGACAAGATTAAGATTACACACAAATACCTCTTTCTCTCTCTTGTCTCTCTCTGTATGTTGATATATATCCCCTTCCTGAGAAGAGGGGGAGGGGAGGCTTGTTTTGTTTTTAAATAGCATTTTCTTTTTCATTTGGAGCTAATTTGAGCATCGGAACCCCTCCCTCCGGCCGACGGCCGGGGGTTTATTTTGTAGGATCCCGACGACTGGAGCACTTGAAGGCAAGCGATTATCTTCTTTGTTCGGGTAATCGTTCAATCTATCAAAATAATATAATTTATGGACCACCCCATATAGAAAGAATTCTATAATTAATCGTCGGGGGTTTATTTTGTAAGATCCCGGCAACTGGAGCACTTGAAGGCAAGCGATTATCTTCTTCGTTCGGGTAATCGTTCAATCTATCAAAATAATATAATTTATGGACCACCCCATACATAAAGAATTCTATAATTAACCCCGCCACAGCAGAGTAACCAGTTATCGATCATGTATCGATTATTTGATGAATTTGCCATTTCCACGCTCAAGAGTTCTTCCCTCGTCTCCAAACTCAAACCCAAAATCGTCACCGGAATCAAAATCAAACTCACAGTCACCGAAATCAAAATCAAAATCAAACTCAATCCCAAACCCAAAATCGAACAAACTCAAACTCAAAATTGTAATCTTAACCCAAATCCTCATCCATCTGAAGATTTCAACTGGGTTTGTAGGGCTTCTGCTGCGGTGACGTTAGGGTTGCAGCTTCAGGATGGCGGCGCGGTGATGGAACCATTGAGCTTTTTTGTGGATGTTTGGGGAGAGAAGAGCGTCGGGTCAAGCGAGAGGGAGGGGGTGAGAGAAGGGCGTGGAGAACACACAGCTTTTTTGCAGAACAGATCGAGCTTTGTCGCGGAGGCAGTGCGGCGCCTATAGGACAGCGGCGACAGAGCGGCTGTTGCGGTGGCGTTAGGGCTGCGGCGGTCGAACGACGGCTTGGTGATGGAACCACTGAGAAAGGCTCGTGAGCTCAATCTCACCGTTGGGTTGGATGAGAGAGCGTGAGAGAGGCAGAGCAAAGAGTGCGTGAGAGAGAGCGAGCGTGTGAGAGAGGAGATAGGATCGGAGCCGTTAATTGAGGGAGAAAAGTGTCAACCATTGGATCAAAATATACCTGTCACATCCAATCCATCTAAATTATATTATAAGTTACTCCAAATACTTTGTGCTCAATAAAACTTTTTATTACTCAATATTTTCTTTCATAATAAATACTTTATGCTGATAAACTTATTTCAGTATTTACTTTTATCCCTTTTTGAGTAGAAAATTATAACCAAAATTTCATTAGGTTGCTCTAATGGTTTCAACAAAAAATTGACAATCTTAAAACCCACAATATTTGTATTATAATTTTATAATTCTAAATTTGAATAAGTAAATAATTTTTAATGATTAATAAACTTACAGTTTTTAGTTTTTAACAAGTAACTCATTACTTTACATGCAGCTTTTAGTTATTTTTTAACTAAATCTACTCATTTGCAGTACTATACATACATAACTACACATTAACAAAAGTTATTCTAAATGTAATCAACCCAACAAATGCTAAAAATTGAAGTTCAACCACATCAAGAATTAAAAAAATAGTATTTGCTCTCATTAACCCTTAGGTGTATACATTAATCAATAATGGTAAATCTATTTGATACACTAACAATACAAAGTCTTTACACCATATATGGGAGATTTTTAGCCTCGGTAAAAATAATATTTTCTTTTTGACCAACATAATTAGAACATAACCAAGAATATAAACTTTAATGCTGCAATAACCAAGAACATAAACTTTAATGTTATGAAAAATAAATTGTAAACTAAATTAACTAATGTTAATTTAGTAGTAAATTCTAACCTTCCTATAGGTAGAGGTTATTGATCATTCATAAACATAAACTTTAATCTTAATGAAAACTGTTGTTGGTGTTGGGGGTTTTGTAGACACCCCAATTTGATCCCGTCCAATTTTAAGTAAATTCGATGATGAAAACAGTTGGAATGGTACCTCAGTACGATTCTCGAGAAATGATTCAAGCTCGGTATTTGAACCAAAAACCGTTAAACCAATAAAATTATGTCGAACCACCAAAAACTTGCTATGTAAGTTATTCCAAATGTGGCGACCGCAATGTTTATTGAGGCGACCATCAATAGAACCTTTTGGAAACCCTAGCCAAAAGTGGCGACCACCACCTCCAACTTGGCGATCGCCAACTTGGACTGTGGCGACCGTCAATAGAAGCTCTTGAACCTTTTCAAACATAGCGACTGCCAACTCATAACCTGGCGACCGTCAACTTCAAATGGCCTGATGTGTCTCAAAACGTGTCAGCATCTTATTGGTTGAAGAGTTCTATAAATACCATACCCCAGCGTACGTTTTCAGGACAGAAAATTAGAGAGAGATTTAGTGAGAGAAACTCTGTCGAGCCACCGAGCAATTCGAGCCCCGACGCCAAAACCCCACCGAAGTACCGAGAGCCGAACCTCCGACCGATACTGAAATCCCATCTTGGATCAGTGCCCAAGGATCGAATTGCCATTCCCTGACTTGAAGATTCCTTAGCAATCTAGGTACCTTCTTTGGATCTCCGGTCCTTCTAACTTCATTTTCTACCACTTTGGAATGACCGGGTTAGTTTGATCATTTCATTTTGACCACTTTATTGCATTGCTTATGTAGTTGTTACGGTTATGTTCAAATTCAAGTTTTAGACTACTTAACTTGCTTGTCTTATTGATTTGTTTACTTGTATTAAGTTTATTAATTCATTAATTAGTGCTAACATAATTTGATGATAAGACTAAATAATGTCGTTATTGTTATAATATAAGCACTTACATAAAAATGGTAGCAATTGTCAATATTGCACTCATTTAATGCTAATTTTTCTTTTAATATTAATTTAGTGTTTTCCTTATTAATTTCTTTTTTTTTCTTTTAACATTATTTAATCTTTAATTTAATGCTACTATGTCTTATCTTTTCTTTTTCTTGTAATATAGTTTTATTTTTCTTTTAATGTTCTATTTCTTTTTAATACTAATGTTTTATCTTATTTTCTTTTATTTCCTTTTAATATTAGTTTAATATTTTTTTTAAAGCATTAGCTTAAATGTTCTTTTAATAGTTTTATTTTTCTTTTCTTCTTCTTTTTTTTTTAGTGTAACTTCATTTTCTAGCATTTCTTTCTTTTTTTTCTTTTATTTTCTTTTTGTTACTAGCTTTATTTTGCTACTTGTCCTTTTATCTAAATATTAGTTTTTTTTTTTGTAGTTCCTTTTCTTTTTTTTTTCTATTTTTTTGTTTAAACATGAAACCCATAAAAAAATCTTTTAGTTTTAATTTAGCTTCATTTTAGCATTTTGTTTATTGTTCTTTTCTTTTATTTCTTTCTAACATAAATTCAAAATTTTTTTAATCATTAGCTTAGTTTCCTTTCGTTGCCTTTATTCTTAGTTAGAATTTAACATTTCTAAAATATGTTTCATGTTAATATAATTTTGGGTTGTTTTGGTAGTTTATGTCATTTTAACCATTTAATGATGTTATTAGCAATTTTTATGTTTATTTGTAGTATGCTTTTTATTTAGCAACTTTTAGCATATTTTTGTTTATTTATTTGAATCATGCTAACTTAGGTTATTTTAATAATATTGTATATGGGTGTACTACATATATCCTTTAGTTAGAATGCATCTCGTAAGACTTAGGTTTTTTCTTTTGATATTTGTTTTATTTGACGTTCTATATACATATGTTATGTACTTTTCGCATTTAATTTTGGATGTTTCCTTTTTGCCTCAACTTTCTTTATTTGCATGAATTTGAGAAATCTTATTAAAGAACCAATGATGATTAGTAGAGGGCAATATTACGATTGGGCGAATGGAGTGCTTAACACCTTTTTCAATTCGCATCTTAGCCCCCGAACCCTCTTTTTCTGGTTAAACGTTTTAAAGATCAGTAGCCATTTTTATTTTTCTTAGTTTTTCTCAAAAACTAAGTAGCGACTCAATTTTCAACAAAAAAAAGTTTTCAAAATTTAGTTTTTAAGGTGTTAAAAGATTTTTCAAACATCTTTTGAATTTTCTTATTTTTGATCATTTTTCAAAAATTTCAAAATCCCAACGCCATAGGTTTCAATCAACAAACCCTAACATAACGTTGAGATAAGCAACCGCGAATACGAATTCAAGGATAAGAACAAGAATCAATCACAGAAACAAGAAACATGAAGTTTACATGATTCAGCAATTGTGCCTACATCCACAGGTGCTGCGGATTTTTGCTAGGATACAAATTACAAGATATCTTAGGCTATTTTCGTGCTTTATACAAGTCTCTAAAACTAACTCTAAATTCTTTTTTTTTTATCAACAAAGGAGAAAATTTTATAAAAATAATGGATAGCCATTGGAGAAAAAGCAGCATGAAAGGCATTTGGAGCACAAGCGCATGCCCAGAAGCTGCATACATGCTACCAAGCAGCTCCAAAGGATACAAGGGAAAAACTTCAACGGCAAGATGCCGACGAAACAAACACCATTACAGGGCTCTCAGGCTCTTAACATCATCAATGAGATATATAAAATCTTCCAAAGTGAAAATCTAATTATTTAAGGAGGATAAGACCCAAAACCCAGCTCTTACCTTGATCAACTCCTTAGTGGCTTCCCAGTTTACCTCGCTTTGGTTAAATGCTACCTCATTCCTTGCCATCCATATGGACCACAGTGATGCATACAGCAAGACAACCCAGATTCTATGAGCTAAGTCTTTCCTCGGATGCGCTAACCACCAAAAGATTAGCTCGGAGATGGAACTGGGGCAGACCCATTCAGTTCCCCACCGACCAAAGATATTGCACCAAACTTCCCAGACTCTATGACAAATTAACAGCAAATGGGAGCTTGTTTCCACTTGTTCACCACAGAAGTAGCAGAGGGAAGGATTACTAGGACACGAGATGCCTCTTCTCAATAGAAGGTCTTTTGTTGCTATTCTTCCCTGGGCTGCCAACCAGACAAAAGCCTCGACTTTTGGAGGAGCACACCGAAACCATATATAGTTTAAGGGGGAGAGTGGGGTGCCACTTCCTTGTAGGACTAACCGATGAAGGGACTTAACAGAGAACAACCTCTCTTTTTCTGCTAGCCATTGTAGTTGATCCCTCTTGGATGGGGCTAATGTCACATATCTAAGATCCAATAGAAGATTTGCTAGAGCCAAGGGGTGTTATAGAGAAAACGATTCAGCTTAGACCAAGAAGCCTCTGATTTCATATTAGACTAGGTAAATTTCCTCCCAGTCATTGGACTGTTAATTAGCTGGGTATCACGAATAAAGACCTAAAAATCCTTCATCCCACCCTGTGGTCTATGGCTCCCTGAGCTCTCAAACACACATAACACTTCATTATAGTCCCCACTGATGCACCAGAGAAGATCAAAGGCAACTGTGTATTGCCTTAAGTCATCCCAGATCCCTGCCCTCTTAGCTCGATCATTTGGGGCATATACATTACCTATTATACATTCAAAGCCATCGACTGACAAACCCCTCAGTAAAATATAGTGCTTATTGATAACTTGCTCTACTAGATGGAAAGCATCAGACTCCCATATGGTAATAATACCTCTGGAAGCCCCTAAAGAGTTTGATGCAACCCAGTAACAATCCTTTTGACCCCAAATAGACTTTACGTTCCTCAAATTGGTTTCCACCCATTTGGATTCATGAATTAGCAGGAATTGCGATTTCCTGCTCACTCTCAGCTTCTTTACCAATCGTCTATTTTCCATTCTCCCAAGGCCTCTAACATTCTAGGATAGAATCTTCATCTTCAAGGCTTAACGGCCTATGGTTGGCAACAAAAGGTTATCATCCTTATTATGCATCTCAATAATTTTGTCTAGAATCAAGGCTTTATCTTCCCCAAACTTTAGATCAGTTAATTTACCAATTTCGAGAATCAACTCAGCCTCTTTTCAAATCAAGGAGTTGCGATTTTGAATATCAGAGGTTGAGAGGGATGATTGATCAACGGTCACTGTCACCTTTTATTTGTTCCTTTTGGTTTGTGATTTCGTTCTTGAGGTTTTTCCCCTAATCAGAGTACATCCCATCTCCAAGAGGAGTTTCTTTTTCTTCTTCTTCTTTGTAAGATGTTTGGTGCCAAATGGACAGGTTTAGCCATCACTTAATGTGCCCTTTGAGTGCCTACGTAAGGCTATTGCACCCTTATCAGCTGACACCACAAGGAACCCTCCCATCTGACCCCACAGTGGGTACTGCACATGGGGTTGTTGTGCTCAATGCCCTGGCCATTTCCCTACCTATCACATCATTTTTTGAATTCAAATTTTCAGGATTGGTCATGCCTGGTATGGGAGCTTCATAGACTTCCATGGCTTCCCTTTGAGCTTCAATCGACTAAACTACCCCCACCTTCCCCCTCAAATAAGACCTATATGCCTCAAATTCAGATTCATCAACGTGACTACAAGATGCTATATCATTTGATATTCCCTGGATCCTTGGAACCTTAGTTTCAATATATATGCAAGGTTGGGTGGATATACCATGTTACCTTCCCCCAAGAACTTTTGGTTTTCAGAAGAATTAATAGTTATGGGTGAGCTTGAGGTATTGGACAGGCCACCTTGGTCTTTTGCTCCCCAGATAAACAGTTTTTGATAGCCACTCTTAGTGCAGCGCACTAGATATAGGTTGCGACCCACTTTGAGGTTACAGAAGTGGTTAATGTACTCCTTCCTCTCAGTAGATATTAGGACCCTACCAAATCCTAGTTCCTACCTTGATACTGTTTCTTTAGCCACACAAATGGTTGAGCCCCAAATGTCCTTAATCTTTGAGAATGTGTACTTACTCTAAGCATGAAGTGGTACACCCTCTACATTTAGCCAAACCCTTCTCAATAGGTTGAATTCCTTATAGCTCCATTTGTACACAACATCAAACCAAGTCTCTAACCACTGCCTAGTCGTATGAAAAATCTCCTTATTCTCATCTTCATCCGTGAACTAGAGTAATACCTTGGAGTTCCCCAAAGGTTTAATCCTTATGCTAAACACACCTTCACTTCTCATAGCTTCTTTCAGATCTGCTATTAATCTCGCACCTCGAATTACATCAATGCACAGCTTCTTAACCATTCTATATCAGTATCCATAATTTCTATAGTGGAGCTATTTTGATCCTTCAGACTTAAAGAGGAGGATTGATGTGCTTAGGGCCGTTGCCCCATTTGGGACACTCCACGGGACTTGGACAAGATTGGTTGACCTTCTTTATGTGCTGGTTTGTGATTAAGATCAAAGTATGCTAGCTTAACCGAATACATGTTGCCCCAACACTAGAGACCATCAAATCTCTTAATGGCATTCAGAGCAGCAGTGTGATTGGAGAATTTAATAAAATCAAACGTGGAATTACTTTTCCACCTTCTGCTGAATGGGATAATTACCTCCAAAACATATCCACACTTCTAGAAGACACTTCCTAACCATTGATTGTGTACTTGCTCTGGAATGTTGTCAATAAAGATGGTGGTCACCAGTAGGTGCAGCTTCAGTAAAGGTGGTTTGGGAACCAGAGAAGAAGGTAGATATTCACCTTGGTTCCTTTCATTGTTTCCCACTCTTGCTGACACACCTTAGTTCCTACCGTTGTTTCCCTCACATACATCCATGTATACGACTTCATGCACAAGATTTGGAAAAAAGCAAAATGTTCATTGGCATTTTCTCTTCTTCTGGGTGTTTGAGTAATATTCTCCCACAGTCATGACCACTCTCATCTCAACCAACTTTAACTTTGAATCCTTCCAAAATAATGATATAAGAAACCCTAATAATAAAACAGGTCGCGATGGCGGCACTCGAGCGCTCATTGAGTGCCTTGCGAGCACCAAATACTGGAGACCTCGGGTTAGTTTGGCGCTTGAGCGTTCCATTCTAGACTTTTGGTGCTTGAGCGCCAGCTTCTAAAGTACCAGTGCTTGAGCGCCCAACTAGCACTCTACTAGCGTCAGTTTCTAGAATTCCATGCCCTAGTACTTATTAAGCTCCACACATCCCAACAATCTTCCACTTAGAGACTAATCTAGCCACTGACCCAATACTGCTTTTTAGAAAAACTTCACGATCACACATCAAATCAACCCAACAGCATCTAACCCCGTCTTCAACCTAGAAGACCAACTGAAGTTGAGAATAGCTTCAGTTTCTTTATGGTGACCATCTTTGTCAGCATGTCAACTGGATTCTCACTACCACAGATCTTTTCCAGAGATAAGACCTCTTTGTCTAAAAGCGAGCGAATGAAATGATACCTCAATTGAATGTATTTTGTCCTATAATAAAATATCGGGTTCTTCGCAAAATGAATGGCACTCTCATTATCACTGAATAGAATATTTCCCTTCTTCTTTCTTCTTACCAAATTAATCTAGAAAGCATTGTAACTAAGTAATCTGCTTACTAGCTTCAATAACGGTAACATACTCGGCTTCTATCGTAGATAGTGCCACCATCTTCCGCAACTGGGACACCCAACGAACTATTGTACCATTTAAGGTAAAAACATACCCGGTTGTACTCTTTCTGTGATCTGTGTCACCACCCATGTCCGCATCCACATAACCGTGTAAATTCGTCGGACTCTATCAGAAACACAACGTCGTATCTGTGGTATCTCTCAGATATTTGAGAATCCATCTTACTGCTTCCCAATGCTGCTTTCTAGGATTGCTCATGTATCTGTCGGCGACTCCCCCTACATGTGGTATGTTCGGCCTGATATAAACCATAGCATTAGACTTCTGACAGCTAAGGTATAAGAAACTCGTTGCATGTACTCTTGCTCCTTGTCGGTCTTAGGTTCTTGATTCTTAGCAAGTCGAAAGTGACTATCTAAGGGTATTCTCACAGGTTTTACATTTTACACGCCGAAACTGTTCATAACTTTCTTCACATATTCTTCCTGTGACAGCATCAAAGTTCCTACAACTTTGTCCCTCCTAATTCTCATTCCAAGAATCTGTTTTGTAGCGTCTAAATCTTTCATTTAAAACTATTTTGAAAGCTGACTCTTTAGTTCATTCATCTTCTACATGTTTGACCCGACAATAAGTATGTTATCGACATACAAAAGTAAAATAATATAATTGTCATTATACCTCTTAAAACAACAATAATGATCTGCATGGCATTTGACAAAATCGTTCTGGCTCATATACCTGTCGAATTTCTTGTACCATTGTCTTGCTGCCTGTTTCAAACCATACAAACTCTTTTTGAGCCTACATAACATCTCCTCCTTTCCACTTGCTGTAGATCCCCTACGGCTGCTTCATGTAAACATCCTTCTCCAAATCACCATGGAATGTCGTCTTCACATCCATCTGCTCAAAGTACAGATCTTCAACTGCCACAATTTTTAGCACAATCTTAATTGTTGTCAACTTCACAACTAGAGAAAATATTTCTGTGTAGTCGACACTCTCTTTCTGTTGATACCCCTTCACAACTAACTTGGCTTTGTACCGCTTGCTGCCATCGTGTTCTTCTTTGATCCGATAAACCCACTTGTTATGCCAAGCCTACTTTTCTTGTGGTAGTTCAGCTAATTCCCAAGTCTGGTTTTTCATAAGAGAATTCATCTCATCCTGTATGGATAACTCTCACTTAACAGAATCATCAACCTACAATGTGTCGTCTTAACTTTCTGGTTCATCCCCTTCAGATAGCAACAAATAGTACAATGATAGAGAATACCGCTGTGTAGGTCTAGAGACTCTAGTTGACCATCTTAACTCTATCACAAGAGTATGCAATTCTTCTCGCTGAACTATATTTTAAGGGTAATTTTGTACCCTGCTATTCACATCATTTTTAAAAAAATCTCTAGACCTACTTGTTCAGAATTTGTAGAATAAATATTAGAAATCACAGTCCTATCCTTATACATGACCTTTTTCATTGAATACAATATCCTTACTACGAATAATTTTTCGATTATGATCATCCAAAATCCGATAACCAAACTCATTTATGTTGTATCCAATAAAAGTACATTTGACAACTTA
The DNA here is from genome assembly GCA_032270985.1 of Heliamphora pulchella. Lineage (NCBI taxonomy): Eukaryota > Viridiplantae > Streptophyta > Magnoliopsida > Ericales > Sarraceniaceae > Heliamphora > Heliamphora pulchella. The sequence goes on from JAULJZ010177314.1 coordinate 12,782, forward strand.
GGTTCTAGTTTATTTTTATCACCACCATTGACAAGAACATAGGAAACACAACAAAAAACTTTCAGGAATGACAAGTTTACCTCCTTACCACTCTAAGCTTCTTTAGATATTTTTCCCTCCAAAGGGACACACAAACCACGATTCACCAAATAAGCTGCAATGCTAACTGTATCAGCCCAGAATATCGGTGGCAAATCAGAGTGTATCCTTATGCTTCTAGCACATTTAGTTAATGTTCTATTCATCCATTTGGCAATCCCGTTGAGCTGAGGTGTTCTTAGAGGAGTCTTCTCCATTTTGATTCTGTTCAGATCACAGAATTCTCTGAACCCAGTATCAATATACTATTTACCATTGTCTGATCTCAAGCACTTGACTTTCAAATGTATTTCATTCTCAACTAAAGCTTTTCACTTCTTGAAAGTAGCAAACACATCGAATTTATTTTTCAGAAAATAAATCCATATCTTTCTCGTTGAGTCATCGATGAAAGTGACAAAATAAGATGGGTCCCAAGTGGTGAGACTGGTGTAGGTCCCCATATGTCTGTATGGACATGCTCTAACTTTTCTATTTTTAAAGTTCCACCAGCTTTAGAAAAATTGATCCTCTTCTATTTCCCAAAAATACAATCTTCACACAAATCTAAATCAATAGATTTCAGCCCCGATAACTTTTCAGTTGACAAGAGTGTCTTCATCATTTTCTCGCTCATGTGTTCCAGTCTTCGGTGCGAGAGATCCAAAATAAATTTAGTATCAACAACAGATATGAGACTTCTGTTGTTCGTCGTCATGTACAGAGTACCTTCTTTCTTTTCCCGAGCAACCATAAGTGATTCTTTTGTTATCTTCCGCAGTCCACCGATGAAACTGACCACGTGACCCTCTTTGTTCAGTTACCTCACAAAAATTAGATCCTCTCCAAACTCGGTACATGTCTGACATTCAACAGCTTCCACACAGACCAATTTGAAAAACTAATTCGAACATCCCTTTTACCCACAATCTTTAAAGATTCATCATCAGTCAGAAAAATCTTACTGAAATCACCGCTGATGTAGTTTTCCATGATTTCCCGATATAACGTAGAGTGGAATGACGCGTTGGAATCCAAAATTCATGACTCCATAGGACTGGCAACGCTGCAAACCAAGGCATCGTGAATGTCTTTTGTTACTGTGGCATTCGCAGAATTCTTATCATTCTTGCCTTTCTTCGGTACTTTACAATTTTTTCTGAGATGCCATTTGTTTCCACAATTCTAACAACTAGCACCCCCTTTGGACTTACTTTTCTTTTTAGATTTCAACCTTCCAAAATTAGAGTTTCTATCTATTGTTCTTCCCCTCGTCTTTGTACTCAAAGCTAATCCTAATGTTTCACCCATTACTTGTCTCCGATTTTTTTCACTAAGAATAAGGTCCCGACCATCATCAAACCTTTGTTTTAACTTCTCCGATGAGTTACTCACGGATGTAACGATGCTATTCCAACTTTTGAATAAGGAGGACATGAGAATCAATGCATGCACCTCATCATCAAACTCAATAGACACAAAACTTAACTGAGTCATCACCGTGTTGTAGTCATTGAAGTGATCTGCAACTGACCCACCTTCTTCCATCTTCAGCATGAACAACCTTCGCATTGGATAAACCTTATTGACTGCAGTTGGCTTTTTGTACATGTTGACGAAAGTCACCATCAAACTCACTGTCGTCTTTTCCTTCGCAATGTTGAAAGCAACATTTCACGATAGGGTTAATCTGATAACACCCAAGGCATGTCTATTAAGGAGTGTCCAATCATCCTCCTTCATGCCTTCTAGTTTCTCACACCAGTGGGGTAAGTACAGATTCTTCTGATACATATAGTCTTCAATCTGCATCTTTCTTCTTAATCTTGACCTTCATGTCTTTCGCCGCCATCGCTTTCACTCAACGAATCAAGCTCTAATAACCCGTTGTTGGGGGTTTCAATCAACAAACCCTGACAGGACATCGAGTTAAACAACAGCACATATGAATCTACGAACAAGAACAAGAAATAATCATATAAACAAAAAACACGAAGTTTACATGGTTAGGTAACTTCAAATCGCTAATACACAGACAAAATATAATTTTTTACCCATTGATTTTTTAAAAACTTGAAAGTAAAAGGATTAGATTAATTTAATTCATAAACATAATGAGCCATGTAGTTGTATGTAAAAGTTTTTGCTACTAGAATGATTTTAAAACTTTGTTTAGTAACTTGATTTTAAGACAAATTTTTTGTTTTTAAGACATTTTAAGTTAATTAAGTGAAAATTTTATTTGATGAATTTTGTGGACGACTTCAAAGCTAAAAGTTTATTTAGCTTAAAGTTGCCAAAAAGGCAATGAGTCAATAAGCTAAAAATGTTTAAGTTAAAAAGGGCAATGAGGCAATAAATTAGAAGTTTATTTGGCTTAAAGTCACCAAAAGGGCAATGAGGCAATAAGCCAAAAATGCTTAAGTGAAAAAAAAAAAATTTGTTAAGGCAGATTTTTTTACTTTAAGATACTTTAAGTCAAATAAGTAAAAGTTTTTCATTTGGTGAATTTTAGGGGAGACTTAAAATTTAGAAGTTTATTTGGCTTAAAGTGACTTTAAGCTAATGAGTCAATAAGCCAAAAAAATTTTAAGTCAAAAAAAATTGTTATAATTTTTTTTTATATAATTTTATATTTAATATAGATTTTGTTTGATAGACCTCAATATATAGATTTTAAAAATATAATTTTATAAAAATTGAATGTGAATATGGTTTTGTTAAAAGTATATAAAAATATTTTAAGCTAATGTGCAAAAAAAATAAAAGGGCAAAAAATTAAAGTTGCCAAATGAGAAGAATATGATTTTTTGAGCTTTAATCCGAAAAACTTCAAACACAACTTTATACCAAGATTTGCAATTGTTTATTCCAAAAATATTCATGTGCATGCATCACCTGTGCCTGAGGGTTTCTAGATCCACTCAATTTTTTTTTTAACACTCACCACCATGTATTTAGGCTTTGTTTGACAATTTAGTTGTAAGTTAGGTTTTTTGTTTAAAATTACTTTAAGTTCAAAAAGACAGAAATTCGTTTGGAAGAGGTATAGAGTGACTTTTTTTTTTGAGGGAAGGTATAGGGTGACTTTAAGCCAAAGGCATAAAATGATTTTAAGCCAAAAGATAAAATTTTTTACTTAAAATTGTTATAATTTTTTAAAATTTATTTTTAGATAATTTTATATTCAATATGAATCGTTTGATAGATTCTGAAGCATTAATTTTAAATGTAAAAATGAATTTGTATAATAAAAGTTAGAAATTTTTTAAAAATATAAAAAAAATTTATGTAAAAAGCAAAAATACTAAAACCTTTTGAATTGAAAAACAAGGTTTTTTTTGGCTTTATAGGCTTTAAACACAAAGGTAAAAAGCATGGCTTTAAATCGACTTTAAACTAGTTGCCAAACAAGATTTTAAGTTTTATACTTTTAAAAAAGTGAGTGTATGTAAAAAGTTGGTGAGTGTATATTTAGGAGCTCTGTTAGTTAACTAGATATAACCTCTGCCTAAAGACTATCATTTCTTTTTTTAAAATTACTCGTTCATTTTAATAATTTCTCTAAAGCTTTTTGTTACTATGAATAACCTATATTAAAAAATACTAAATAGAAAAAAAGTGCAATTCATAGATAATTAGTCTAAGTATTAAATTTTTTAAAAAATTTGACAAAATATTTTTTATTTTTCAGATAATTCAACGGTTTGACCATTTACAAAATATCCTGTAATAAAATCAAACAACGTAATATGCACAAGTTTTACCTAAATTCTAACAACAAAACTACAATTCAATTAAAATCATTCTAACTTCTCATGTATACATTTAAAACCTTTAATTTCAAATCAATAATATAAACCAATCAAAGTCACCTAAGGGTTCTTCTACCATTTTTTCTTAAGATCACTCATGCATTTCAATAATTAATTTCAAACTTAAGATTTCAAAGAATAATTCACATAAAAAATAGAGAGAATTCCAAACTCAATCAATAAAAAATTAAAAAAAACTATTAACAGAAACAATAAACTACAATACCAAGAGCATCGGAAAGAATTCAAAATTTGGAGGCACTCAGACCTAAAGAAGAAAATGTTCATATGGTACTCAAGAATTAAAAAGAAACTATAGTTTGAGGATATTTGGTTGTACGGCTTTCAATAAATAATGTGCATCACTTGACAAAAATGCTTGCGATTCTCACCAAGAAATAGAGACTGCATCAGCAGAAGAAAAATTATAAAGAGTTAGATAATGCAAATGATCCAATCAACAAAAAAAAAAAAGCAATCCTAATAAATTTTTCTAAATGAAGAAAACTTGGAATTAATGCTGCCTAACCATCTTTTGCTGTTTATGTAATTTTAAGGTTCATTCACTTCTATTGAAAAAACTACAAAATGAAGACTCATAAGAATTGAGAATGTCATGTATCGGCGTTTTAAAGTTCACTTTTCAATAACTAATATTTTTTTTCACAAAATCACAACAAATACAACGCTCATAATCTTCACAATTTCCTAGCACACCAATAACACATGCACTTCTAATAAGAAGAGACTAGTGTCCAAAGCCCAAGAAGTCGCACCTAAAAAATTAAAAACCAAAAATGGAACGCAGAACCAAACTCTATTGCCATTTTACAAGGTAAACAATTATTAGCATATTAGTGCCGAGCATGTATATGGTCCAGTCATAATCTCTTTCGCAGCTCCAAGTGGTTATGTCTTCTATAAGTTGAATCAACTACAAATCAACCCACAAACAAATAAAAATAGCCATCAATCAAATGAAAAATCCAAAGGTAAACAAATTTGAATTCTAAAACACACCCATTAATTTGCATTCTAAAACACATTTTGCTCCACAAACACCACTACTACCAACCTAATTTGCATTCTAAAGCACACCCATTATTTCAATTATTGATCTATACAAACAGATCAATTAAAAATAAACTCAGTAATTTCAACTAATTGATAGAGAGATAAAGTTATTGAAATAGAGCGTATGCACATGCATTCATCAATTGAAATAAGTCAAAAATCGAGCTTTGAGTAAATGAAGAAGTTTAGAATAATGTTCAAATGCTTGATGGCCAGCAACTTGAAGAATTAGGATTTCAAGAATGGCCAACCCCTGCAAAGATGAAAAAACAATATTATCAAATAAAATCATAAAATGTAGCCATTGTAGAGACTCACATATGTGCAAAAATACTAACAAATAAGGCATCCAAGGAAAAAGGAAGCAACCATCATTCATAAAATGTTAAAACGCATATTTTCATTTTTTTTAATAGAATCCTTCATGCAGTGCTTTTTTCCCATTCCAAATACGTACAATATAAATTATGTATTGAACATATGGTGTTTTAGCAATTTTCTCTAATACCTTGTTTTAAGGGCTTATGTGAAAATCTTCTCAAACACCTTGTAGATGAGCAACAAATGTGAAAATTTGAGAAGGGCACATCTTGCTTTATATAAAACTAATAATACTATCAAAGACAAAACTAATGACTCCACCTAAGACAAATTTTGTTGTTGTAGATTTTTTCTTTTTATCCAAATATAAAAACAAATTAATTTTACCAAGCTAACCAAATGACTAATCCACTAATCATCCTGGGAAGTATTTCTTTAGATTATTATCTTTTCTTTTCTTTTCTTTTTTTTTTTTTGGTTTTAAGAGACAAAACCAATGTAGATCATTCTTTTTTTTTCTCTTTCAGAAGAAAAAAAACATAATTTAATTCAAAAATTCTAACCAATTGACTATACCTTATTAGAATCAATCATGAGATCAGTACTATCATTTTTTATTCCCACTAAAAGCAAATGACAACTTAATAATAAATGATAATAAATTAGTCCAATAAAAATTCAATTAAAATGTTTAATCAAGCCAAATAAAATATTTGTCTACTACTGGTGAATGAGACCCTTTCACTAAACCTAATGTCACAAATGGTGATTGAAATCCTTACAATAAATATACCACTTGCAAAAACATTAATATTTTAAATTCCAATAGTAAAATAGATTCAATTTTCACAAAGAAAAGCAAAAAATTAAAATAGATATATCATCATAAGAATAATTAGAATACAAAAAAAGTATAATAATTCAAGAATCATTAGAATCAAAATATTCAAGAATCAAAAAACAACAAATAATTCAAACAAAACTGGGTTGCATATATACCAGCCATTACACAATAAGGGACAAGCAAGTTTTGCAATGGATGTTCTCATGAATAATTAGTTTATGTGCATTAAAACCATGGAAATAACCACATTCAGGGAAACTGATTAGTCTTAGGAGCAGTTAAATGATTATTAACTTCTATTTTCTTTGTCTCTTGAACCCAACTTCTATAATGAATCAGTAACATTGCAGAAGAGAGAAGGGAAGATTATAAGATTGATGACCACCTCTCCAGCTTTTCCTGTGTTTAGGTGTGGCATAAACCCAACCCCTGTTGACCCTGCAAAATAATATCATATCTGAAATTCAGAAATACTAATAGTACTTTCAACGGAGCTGCAATATGAACACATTGTTTATAAGAACAAACTTACATGCAATTAGCTGACAAAGAAAATGAGAAAAATCTTAAAGCAATTGGGAAAATAACTTGTTCAAATTCTAAAAGCAATTAGCTGATAAAGAAACTCCTTGTTTGACTATCGTTTGAATACACCATCAGATTTTGATTGCTGACGGAATCTACCTCCAGACTTCAAACCCTTGAAAAATCTCTCATTAAATTATCATCATTAACATATTTAATTTGTAACATAATAAGATTAAACATAATTTAGTTATATGGCTGTTATAGTATTGAATATTGTTAGGAATTTTGACCATAGTCTAATTCGTTTTTAATTTGGCAAATCTGTGACAAACTAGTTTTTAAATTATTTATATTTTATTCGTTAATATTTTAACACTTGATTTTTTGGAGTTATGGTTTAATATTGCAGCACAGTGAAACATGAACAAAAAACAATAAAAAAGATGCCTGCAGTGCCAGACCGCTCGAGCAGTCAATACCAGCTCTCAGTTTCTCCATCTTTCAACAGGACCACTGCACATGCGTTGAAGCAAAGTGAAAATACCGAGACTTATGTTTCACCGATCGAGCGGTGAGAAGACCGCTCGAGCGATCCATACGCGTGACAGTTTTTAATTGCTGATGTTCAGCTAGGGTTTTGGGGAAGGGCTATATAAGGGCTGCTGGGGTTTTTTTAAAAAAATTTTATGTGTGCTTCCTTATTATATTGAAACCCTAGCTGCCAAGGAGCTTCCCAAGTTGATTACTTCCAAGCTAGTTAACAATTCACTTAATGTTCTTTTAGCTTCCGTGCAATCAAGTCAATTATCAAGAATTTAAATCTTTAACAATCTGTTTGAGTTCCTGGAGTTGCTTGAGTGGATTCTCAAGTGTTCGAAGTCTGGTGGTGAATTTCGTCAGCATTTGAAATCCGGTAGTGGGGTCCAGCAGCAGTCAATCACGTACGTGGATTCAACAAGGATAGGCTTACTATCATAGGTTGTGGGTTCAACGTCGGAGCTGCAAGATTTCTTGTAACCAACATTTATTATAGTGTTTGATTCTCCTAAACCAAGAGCGATCTCATGGTTTTTACCCGATTTTGGATTTTTCATATAAAAATCGCCGTGTCATGTGCGTGGTTGTGGTTATTTATTATTTTTGTTGGCTAGTGTTGTTGATTTAATTATTTTGCAGCGTTTAACTTATTAAGATAAATCAATTAGTGCAAATCAATCGGCAATCGAGGTTTTTCAATTAGTATCAGAGTAGATCACTGAAATTTTTAAAAATTTTTTTTAGTTTGATCCATTGATTGATTTGCTATAAATGAGTTTTCTAAGAGAAGGTGCCTCTACCAGTAGACTACCTCTTCTTGATGGCAATAACTACCCTTTATGAAAAGTTAGAATGAGGGCTTTTTTTAAGTCCATAAATGGACGAATTGGCTTTTAGTATTTGAGGGTTACAAGTCTTTCACCATTGTAGTTGACGGTGAAATCGTCCCTAAGCCCGTGGCTAGATGGGACAGAGCCAATTTTAATGATGCATGCTAAAATAGTAAAGCCATGAATGCTATTTTTAGTGGAGTCACACAAGATGACTTTCGCAGAATTAGTATGTGTGACTTGGCTAAAGAAGCATATGACATACTTCAAGTCACTCACGAAGGAATTGAAGCAGTAAAATCTCAAAACCTCAACGTCTTACCACTAGTTTTGAAACTTTACATAAGAAAAACGATGAAAGCTTTGACGATTGTTACGCAAAACTAAGTGACATTATGAATGCCTTGTTTAATCTCGGTGAAAAAAATTTCAAATTTTGAAATTGTTCGAAATTTTTTTAGATCTTTACTCGAACATTTCTAACCAAAAGTCACAACAATAGAGAAGAGTAAAGACATTGACTCTATTTCTGATGAAAGTTTAGGTGGAAATTTGCAAACTTATAAGCTAAATTTTCAAAATAAAAAGGCATAAAAAATTTGACGTTTTCTTCAGCTCAAGATTCTGCTAGTGACTCTGATGATGATTTAGACCCTGAGATGATGGCTATTTTTTGTAAAAAAATTTTTTAAAAATAATAAAAAGTCAAATCAGGAGGAAAAATCACAAAAGAGGCACGGGAAGGAAAAAATAAAAAATATGTCCAATTTTATTAAAAAATGGTCAAAAGGATAATTTTTTGAAATCCAATGCTATGAATGCAAATGATATGGACATATGACTAAAAAATGTCCAAATCTTCTTAGAAAAAAACAAAAAAGATTTATTGTCACTTGGGATGACGAGAGTGAACCTGACACAAGTGATGAGAAGGAGCCTGATTATGGTGATGGCAATGCTGTTGCCTTTGTTGCTTCTCTTCAAAAAAGTAACTCGGGTGAAGAAGAAAGTGATTTTGGTGAAGAAGAGAGTGAAGAGATTAGTGACACCAAGGATAGAGAGGCTCTGCAACAAGCTTGTGACAAACTTTATAATAAGAGCTATTTGTTGACTAAGCAAAATTGTAAATTGATTAATAAGTCCAAACTGTGTGAAAAAGAAAAAAATAGTGTCAAGCAAGAGATAACTGAAGCTCAAGCCCTGATTGTAAAACTAAAATCAGATAGGGAGATCTTGTGTAAAAAACTGGCAAAGTGTGAAAAAGATAGAAACGACCTCTCTAAATTGAGTCAAACCATAATAACCAGGATTAAAGTTCTTGAAAAAGATCTATTAAATGATCAAACTACTTTAAAGAAATTAAATGTAGGTTCTAAGGCGTTGGATGACATGCTTGGACTACAGAAGGTTGTGTCAGATAGGTGTGGGCTTGGATTTGTTGGTGCTTCTTTAAGAAAACAGTATAAAAGAAAACAAAAAGTTGACCAACCAACTCAAGCCAAATTTACGTCAAAGTTTGTGAAAGTTGAAACAGTCAAAAGAATGAGTTCAAAAAGAACAACGGCTGACTCTTCAGGAAAAAGCAATGGAAAGTGAGAAAATCAGATGGGTAAATCCACCATTTTATATGGTGAGGTAAGAACAGCTAAATTTATCCCAGTTTGTTATCATTGTGGTATTGCTGGTTATATACGTCCTGATTACAATAAATTGAAAAGGTATCAAAAGTTTATGCCTATTTGTCATCACTGTGTAATAAAGGAACACATTAGATCTCACTGCACTAGGTTAATTGAGCAATATAGGTCTAGATTTGACATGCCATATCGACCTAGGAGAACTTTGATCTCTACCCTAAAACATATGCATTTGAAAATCAAGAAAATTTGAGTACGAAAAAATGACCTAGACAGCTTTTTAACTAATCGTAGTATTTAGTTTTTTGAGTCATGTTATTTTTTTTGGTTTGTTTGTTTGAGTCTTTTTTATTTTTATTTTTTGGAATCTTTATTTAAAAAAATTGTGGGAAACTTTATTAAGGTGTGAGTACTATTTCTGTGCATTATTTTATTTTACTGAAGTCCCACAGTTTAGGAATTGAGATTAAAATTCTACATTGATTTTTAGGTAATCTAGTTTATAGTGGATAGAACGCTTTTAGATATGAGTCTATTCTGTACACCACTTAAACATTTATACATGTAGGAATTCTTCAAACTTGAGTTCAAATTTTTCTACGAGTCTTTTGTTAGCCCAAGAGCTTCTTAATTTGATTTTGATGATTTTCATAATTCATTTTCTAAGAATAAATGTCTTTAAA
>JAULJZ010177325.1:0-23119 GCA_032270985.1 Heliamphora pulchella
AAAGTAATCAATGGCCACTAAGATGAACTCGTGTCCATTTGACGCCTTCGGTGTCACCTTGCCGATCACATCGATGCCTCATACTGAGAATGGCCACGGTGACGTCAGGTTATACAGCTAAGATAGGGGAACGTACATAAGGTTTACGTGAATCTGACACTTATGACATCTCCATACGAACTGTATGCAGTCTGTCTCCATCGTCTACAAAAGTATCCTTGTCGTAGGATTTTCTTGGCTAACATGTTTCCACTCATGTGCGGCCCCCAGACTCCCGCGTATATCTCTTTCATCAACTCTTGTCTTTCTTCAATGTTGACACACAGCTTATTGATCCAAGAATGCCCTCGTTTGTACAGTCTCCCACCGCAAATGAAAAACTGTGCAGATAGTCTTCGTATCGCCCTTTTGTCATTTTTGCTAGTAAACTTGGGTTACTCTCCTTTTTCCACTAAATTCTGAATATCAGAGTACCATGGAAGGTTATCAGTGCTTTCTTCGATTGCGGCCGTCAACTCATATGTCGACTTGCTTTTCTGTTCAATTATCAAATGCCTCATTTGAACCCCAGGTGGTATGTCAATCATGGATGCTACGGTGGCCAGTGCATCGACAAACTTGTTTTGCAGTCTTGAAACATGGGTAAAGATCACTTATTCAAAGCACAGTATCAGCTTCTCTAGTTCTTGATGATGGAGACTCAAGGTTAAGTCCTTGACCTTCCATTCTCCTCTTGCTTGTGAAACCACCAGTGCTGAATCTCCGATGACTTCTAGTTTTCTTGCCCCTAGTTCTAATGATGCCTCCAATCCAACTAAACATGCTTCGTAATCAGCCTGATTGTTGGGGACTTCAAAATTGAGCTTTAGAGATAACGGAACATGTGATTCGTGAGGAGTGACAAGAAGGACTCTTATTCCATAGCCGTATTGATTGGATGCTCCATCAAAATATAGAGTCCACTTGTCATCCCCGACTTTCATCAGTTATTCGTCAAAAACTAGAACTCTACGTCTTCATCTCCTTCAACTGGTTGATCGACCAGAAATTCTGCCACTGCCCTACCCTTGACTGACTTTCGGGTGACGTATTGGAGATCAAATTCAGATAATAACAGCAACCATCGGGCCAACCTTCCTGTCAATGCTGGCTTTTCAAATAGATACTTCAACGGGTCCATTCGGGAGATGATATTCACTGTGAAAGACAACATGTAATGCCTCAATTTTCGAGAAGCCCAAACCAAGGCCCAGCATGTCTTCTCCAGTGGTGTGTATCGTATTTCTAATCCTGTTATCTTCTTGCTTAGGTAGTAGACGGCCTTTTTGATTCCAGTTTCACCTTCTTGTGCTAGCATGCATCCCATAGCTGAATCAGTTACTGACAAATAGAGGATCAGTGGCCTGTCAGGTTCGAAAGGAGCTAGAACAGGTAAATTTTACAGATACTGTCGTATGGAATCAAAGGCGTCTTGGCATTTCTGATCCCATTTGAAGTCGATTCCTTTCCTTAGTAGATGGAAGAGCGACTCACAGGAAGTTATTAGTTTTGCGATGAATCAGCTGACAAACTATATTTTACCCAAAAAGCCCTTGACTTCTCGCTCAGTCCTCGGAGGAGGCATTTGTAAGATTACTTTAATCTTTGAAGGATCAACTTCAATGCCTCGTTGCGTGATCATAAACCTGAGCATCTTTCCGGCAGTAACTCCAAAGGCGCACTTTTGTGGATTGAGTCGCATCTTATATTTTTGAATCCTTTCTAAGAACTTTCGTAGTGCTGTGATGTGACCATCCCGATCATTTGACTTGACTATCATATCGTCCATATACACCTCGACCTCCTTATGTATCATGCCATGTAGTAAAGTAGTGGCAGCCCTCTCATAGGTTGTCCCTGCATTCTTCAAACCAAACAGTATTACATTATAACAATAGGTGCCCCATGGTGTAGTGAAGGTCATCTTTTCTTTGTCCTCGGGATCCATCAGAATCTGGTTGTATCCGGAGAAGCCATCCATGAATGACAACTGGGCATGCCCCGCTGTGCTGTCTACCATGACATCAATGTGTGGTAGTGGAAAATCGTCTTTCGGGCTAGCTTTGTTGAGATCCCAAAAATCCACGCAGACTCAGATACAACCGTCCTTCTTAAGCACTAGAACAATGTTGGCTACCCATTGCGGATACTCAGTTACCATGAGGAATCCTGCATTGATCTGTTTGGAAACTTCTTCTTTGATTTTCAAAACCCATTCTGGCCGGATCCGTCTTAATTTTTGTTTGACCAGTTTAGCATTAGGGTATAGAGGGATATTGTTTTGGACAATATTAGGATCAATTCTGAGCATATCCTCATAAGACTATGCAAACACATCTTTGAATTCTTGTAATAAAGTTATCAATTGCTCTTGTTCGACTAAGGATAAAGAATAACCAACTTGAACATTTTGCGGGTTAGTTTCGTTACCCAGATTTATTAACAAAGTTTCTTCAATTATTGGTTGGGCACGCATTTCTTCTTATCTTTTTATTAAAAATTTTATTTCTTCGGGGATATCATCATCAAATTCAAAATTTTCAGAAAGCGTATGAAATAAATCAAATAAAGCAGAGTAACCGAAAATTTCGTTCATTTCATTAAAATTGGAGGGAATTACAAACTCGATAGCAAAAGCAGGGAGAGGTGCACCAATGGACGTGCCCTCGACTATAGACTCCGACTCAAACTTGGAGTCAGGATAGACAACCTGCATATTACAAGACTCGATGGTCCAATTCTTCACATCCTTAGCAACTGCATTGACGATGAGCTTGGTGTAATCTGCTGGTGCAATAAGACCCATCATGAAACAGTGCGGTTCAGTTATATGCAGTTGAGCCATCTTTTCATTGAAAAGTATTCCCAGGTCATTGCCGTCCAATCTGTCAGCCCAGTCTTCTTCTTGAATTTTCTTTCCTTTTTCTTTCCCTTTCACTGCCTCTTCCTCTTCTGTATCAGACAACTGATGGCCAAAAAAGATCTCTAACCCAGGCAACTTTTGATTGGTTTCTTCGTCAATCCACAGCTCTAGAAATTCGCAGTATGGAAAATCCTCCCCTTCCTTGACGAAGTACCCATTGAGAATTCCAGTATAATTGGCTTTCCGTCCCTTCTTAGGCCCTTCCAAATCTTCTTCTGTTGGCTCATACCCAAGACCAAAATGGTGTGAAGTTGGCAATGCCTGAATGGGTTTCGGGATTCCCTGCTGCTTACTTCCCAACCCCATACCAGGGAAAAAGAACATTTTCCTCATCATTGTTACTGCCCACGGGTTGATGTACCTTTCCTTTTCATTCATCAGCGTCTGAACAGCCTGTACTTCATCAAATCAGAAACCACTAAGTAATACATTGTCTTCACTATGTTGAACTTCTAACAGAGTTGTGCCGTCTCCTCCTCTCGAGGGATGAATATTGTCCTCTCCGTGAATATTCAGAATTGCCCCATTTCTTATCAGTTTCAGTTTCTGATGGAGAGTAGATGGTACAGCTTGGACACTTGGGTCATGCAACCAAGGTCTTCCCAACAACAAGTTAAAATATGTTGGTACGTCTAGTACATGAAATTCGACTGACGTTTCCAAAGGCTCTACTAATATTGCAAATGACACAAGACCCAATACGTCCCTCCTTGTGTTGTCATAAGCCTGGACCCCTTGATTGCTCTGTATGAAGTGCTCCGTCTTTAGTCCTAAACAGAGTGCTATTCTAAGTGGGCATACATTTAATGCAGACCCGTTGTCGATAAGAGTCACAGAGACCCATTTGTCCAGGCACTTGACAGTAATGTGCAGTGGTTTATTATGGCTCCTTCCCTCTGTTGGCAGATCTTTATCAAAAAAAGAAATAACTTTTGGTTCCACCACTGGCAGAATAAGTCCAATCAGTTGCTCTGGGGTGGCATCTATCGAAATGCTGGCTTTATTTAGAACATTTAGCACAGCTTGTCTGTGTTTGTGCGAGGCCATCAGTAGCCCCCAATTGCTGATGTTAGCTTGCGTCTTTTTTAACTGCTTCAGCATCGTATCATCTTCTTCTTCATGTTCTTTTTCCTTTCCTTTTCCACTTGGTTGCCCCTTTTCTAGCTAGGTTGGCTTGAAATGTCGTTCGCTTCTGGTCAGATGTTCTATTCCCTCCTCGGGATCCCGTAATCCTGCTATTGTGTCATTGGTCTGTCGCATCTCGTTCACAAGCAGAGGACTTTCGAATGCCATTGCCATTCTTTCTCTTCTCTCCTTGTCGTCTTCGATGGCCCATATATTATCAATTTCTTCCCATATATCCTCTTCGATAAAGTCCACCTGCTGTTCTCGAGCGACCCAAAAATTGATCCACTCTGCTCTGTTGAACTTCAGCACAACTCTTACTAGCCAATAGGATTGCATTTCATCCACATATACTACTTTCTCAAAAAGATGGGGAAGAGTAACCCCATCGAGCATGTGACCAAACCCATATGATCGGGCTGGATAATCCAAAGGCCAATCATCTTCTTCGTTGCGCTCATCTTCTTCCAGTTGAATAGCTGGGAATGTTGTTTGGTACCACTCCCAAGCACCATCATTCAATTCCTCCATCCTGTCTTGACTGCCTCTTATCACGATAAATGAGCATGCTGTCCGATCCTCAGTTACTGAAACATGAGGGCGTGGTAGGTATGCTGAACAGATGTGCTGACTCGGGTCCTCTGATTCCCCCAGAGACATGTAATTTACCCTAGTTTGCCTGGCATGATTTGGCAGAGGGTTAGTCGTGACATTCGGCTTTGGGGTGACAGATGGTGGAGGGATCACCTTGTTGTCGATGAGATTCTGGATCTCATGTCGGAGCCTTAAGCACTTATCAGTTAAGTGTCTGTGGCCTTGGTGGAAGGCATAGTATTGAGAAGCATTAAACCTTGGCAGTAGGGGATTAGGAATGGGCATGGGGTCCAATGGTTTGATAAGCCCCTTCTCGACGAGTCGACTCAAGGCGGTGGATAATGAGATGTTGAGGGGAGTGAAGACCCTCCTCCGCCTTTGTTGCTGTTGGCCACTGTCTGACTATTGGGTATTTTTAGATTGCTGGGCGAAAGAGGATGGGTTCAGCAGGTTTACCTCGTTTGAACGAGACACGAGGTTTGTGGTAGCAGATTGGTTTTGGTTATTTGTGGAGAAGTTCCTCCTGGGTTTTTAGCTCGGTTCAACCTTCTCAATATCCCCAGACTGAAATGCATCTTCAATCTGAACCCCAGCATCAAACAACTGCTCAAATGTGGAGAGCGGTTGTGTGATCAGATAGCGTTTCAGGGGAGCTTACAGATTCTTCACTACTTTCCTCACTTGCTCTTTCTCAGAGGGCTAATTTGTCATCTTGGCGGCCTTACCCCTCCATCGGGTCAAGAAGTCAACAAAAGATTCCCAGCTCTCTTGTCGAGTCGTCTCAAGCTCTCGGGTAGTTACATCCAGTTGGATATTGTAACTATATTGACTGACAAAAGCTGTAACTATGTCTTCTCAAGTTCTGGTCTTTGCTACATCGAGGGAGAGGAACCATTTCTGGGCTGCCCCAAAGAGAGATCGGTGAAAGAGTTGAGCCTTTAACGGGACATCAATTTCCATTGGCGACAAGGTACTAACATACATTCGAAGATGAATTCTGGGATCTTCGATTCCGTCAAAATTTTTCATGTCGGGCATCTTAAACTTATCCGGGAGCTTAGCGTCTGGGAATAAACATAATCCTCCCATATTTAGCATATATTCTTCGATCCCTTTGGCCTTTCTAAGGACCTTCTCCATCTCGTCGATCTTTTCAACCAATGCAGATTCTCTAGACTGTGCTGTGTTTTCTTCCTCAACTATCACCTGACAAGGGATCCGTGGTGGTGGTGGTGGAACAACTTGCAGTCCATCGGGGATCTGGTTGTCATCCCAAAAGTCTTCCCCGTTACTATTTGGGTCAACATGCTGTTCGTTCAGTACTGGTAAACGGGCCTAGATTGCTTGAATCTGTGCTTGGCACTGATTTTGAGCCTGAGTTTGCTGCTCCACAGCCCTCTGTATTTCAACAATAGCTCTCATCAGAGCTGTCAAGTTCATCTCATTTTCTGCCATTTCAGCTGACTGTTCAGATACCCTACATAGTCTGCCTGATCTTGACCTCACCCAAACGTGTGCTGACTATACTTTTCTTGGCCTAATGGTAAACTCACAGAGAAAATCTAGATTCTAAAAGAAGAACAACCAGTATTAGACACCTCTCAGGCAAACATTCTAATAACAGATAGCAATATCTCGAATACCCAAAATAGCAAATCGTGAGCAGATAAACACAGAGACTAAAATAATGCCCCTGTCGGGCTTATGTTGGCAGCATAACAACAGGGTGACCCAAAAAACTAGAATGATGGCTAAAGAGGGCGATCAACTAGATTCTAGAAGGAAAGTTTACCTAAAACAGGGAAGCGGACAGTACTCTGGTAAGGAAACAATTCTAACTTTCAAGAGGTTTGTTTAATCTAGGATTATGGGCAGCATAACGGTAAGGAAAAAGGACTAACTCTCATGGGTATGTCAAGAGTTTTGAAAGAAACGAGCCTAAACAAAGGCGGAGAAAACCAACAACCTAGAAAGAACCCATAGGAGAGAGAAATTACGCTAGAGGCCTTAAAATGAAACACGGGCATGACCCCGAGAAGAAGACTATGGTGTGAAAATCGAACATGGTGAGGAACAAGGCCCGGGTAAAAACCCAAAAGAAAAGCTAACCTAATCAACAAAGGATAAAAGAAAAACCTGAGCCGAACCTAGGAAAGGAACTAACCTAATCTGGATAAATAATCCTAACAATATGCAAGCAAAACATATAATAAAGAAAACATATAATCCTAACAGGGTCAATAGCACCTAAAGGAGAGTTCTAAGTCCACTATATGTAAAAGGCCAGTTTTGGTCAATCGAACAGGGTACCTTCTAAATAAAGCTGGGTATATACCTCTCATGCAGAACATGGTCAAACAGTACGTCCAAACTCTTTTACTGTACTAATGATAGCATACAGTCAGCAAGGATTGCCCGGCTTCCCAACAATCTCCGAAACGGATGTACGTTCAGGGTGTCAGGTCGACCAAGCAAGGGGGTTTGAAGAATGATGCGTATGCATGCGAAAATGCAAATGATAAATTCTTATTAAGAACCAATGATGTTTTCAAGTCTAGCCCTTTTATTTAGTTTTAGAAACCAATCCCCAGCGGAGTCGCCAGAAAATACTATGGCGTTGGGATTTAGGGGTTTTGAAAATAGTTCAAAAATAAGGGCATTCAAAGATGTTTAAAAAAAATTTTAACACCTTAAAAGCCAAATTTTGAAAATTCCTTTTTTGTTAAAAATAGAGTCTCCACTTAGTTTTTAAGAAAAACTAAGAAAAATAAAAATGGCTTATCGATCTTTAAAATGTTAACTAGAGAAAAAGGGCTCAGGGGCTAAGGTACGAATCGGAGAAGGTGTTAGGCACCATGTTCGCCCAACCGTAAGGTTGGCCTCTACTAATCATCATTGGTTCTTTATAAGATTTCTCAAATGCATACAAATAAAGAAAATAGAGGCAAAGAGAGAATATCCAAAATCAAATATGAAAAATACATAATATATGTACATAGCAATCCAAATCAAAACAAATAAAGGGATAAAATTCTAAGTCCTACGGTATGTAATTTTTAACTAAAGGATACATAGAGCACGCTGGCATACAATTTTATCAAAATAAACTAAATTATCAAAATAAAATATAAAAAAAAATATGCTAAAAGGTGTTAGAAATTACTTAAACATGAACTACTAATAAAATGACCTAAACCATCCTAAATGTGCATCTAGAGAAAGTAGCCTAAAATATGCACACACATGCATTTAGAGAAACATTAACATGGTGAGGTTTTAATGCTGAATGTAAAGAAAAACTTACCTAACAAAAAAAAATAATGGTTTCATAACAAAGAAAATTTAAAGGTTTGAAGAAAATAAAGAAAAAAAAATATGAAGAGAAAGTAACATTAACATTAGAAAGGGAAGAAAGGAAAAACAAGTAGAATACTAATAAGAAGAAAAATAGAACTACATTAAAAGAAAAGAAAAATGAGCATTAAAAAGAAAGATAAAAATAAGACTACATTATAAGAAAAAAAAAAGACTACATTACAAGAAGAAGAAAAATAAAATACTAAAAAGGAAAATTGTACTACTATTAAAGAAGAGAAAAAGAAAATAAAAAATAAAAACTATAAAAGAAACATTAAACTATAGAACACTAAAAAAGAAATTAAAGCTACATTAAAAAAAAAACAAGAAAGTAAGCTATATACTACAAGGAAAAAAACATAAATGCTAGAAAAAAAAACGTTAGACTAATGCTTAAAAGAAAATGGATATCAAATTAATATTACTATAAAAGAAAAAGAAATGAAAATAAATGCTAGTAAATTTAATTAATGCTAAAAAGATAAAAGAAATCAAAAATAATTATTTAACTTAGATGTGAAATGTAGTATTAATTACTACATTCACATAAATATAATTACATTATTATAACAATTAACAGCATTATTAAGTAGTAATTGCCAAAATATGTTAGCACTAATTAATAATTTAATGAAAAAAAGAAAATAACAAATGTGTTAAATGTCAATGTGAAGAAGTTAATGACTAAATATTGAACAAATTAGATAAGCGAATTACATGAGACAATTTAAATGATAAATAAAGTAAATTACATAAACAAAAGAAACATGCAAGTTAAAATTGAAAGTTAATCCGATCACTCCAAAAGAGAGAAGATGGAGTTAGATGGATCGGGGATCCAAACAAAGTACCTAGATTAGTGGGGAATCCTCAAGTCGAGAATGTGCTTCAATGAGCCAATCCTCGGGTGGTGATCCAAGCAAGGCTTCAATGTAGGCGTCGGAGGTTCGAATCTCGGTATTTCGGCAAGGCTTTGGCGTCACGGCTCGAAATTACTCGGCGACTTGGCAAAACTTCACTCTCAAAACCTCTCACTCAAATTTTGTCTTGAAAAATGTACCAAGGGTACGATATTTATAGAGTTCTTCAACCAATGAGGTGTTGCCACGTTCTAGGGCATGTCAGGCCATTTGGAGTTGGCAGTCGCCAGGTAGGACATGGCGGTTGCCATGTAGAAAGAAGGTTCCAAAGGGTTCTATTAGCGATCGCCATAATCTAAGTTGGCAGTCGCCAGGTTAAAGGCGGCAGTCGCCACTTTTGGCTAGGGTTTCTAAGTGGTTCTATTAGCGGTCGCCACAATGAACATGGCGGTTGCCTTACTTGGATAGCAAGTTTTGAAGGTTTTGACAAAATTTCATTGGTTTGAAGGTTTTCGAACAATTGGGTTCAAATATCGAGCTTGGATCACTTCCCGAGGATCGAACTGAAGTACCATTTCACTTGTTTTTATCATCGAATTCACCTAAGATTAGGCGAGTCAAATTGGGGTGTCTACACTCTCCTCTAATGATTTTTCAATTAATTGGATTATGGGGTCCTACCGACTAAAGTCACGGGGAGGGGGTTTTTCATTTCATGCAGGGTGTTAGCGCACGGTTGTGTGCGTAGTGGTTAGTGCATCGTTGGGTGCGGGACGAATTGGGTCCGACGTTCTTCTCAAAAAGGGGGTTTTAGGAAAAAGCCGAGTTTTGTGAAAACATTTGCAAAAAAAAAATGTGTTATGGGTGGTTTGGTGTTAGCCTTCGAGTTAGGTTTTGATTTTCTGCGTTGTTGGTTGTCCAGGTGAGAGGACGGGTCATCTAGGTGGATGTCGGGTTGAATGGCATGTGATGTTGTGGCATCCATGTGGCGTCATTGTGTGAAACCTAGTATTTTACGTGATTTTGTGCATTTAAAACTCTAGTTTAAATTATGCATATAGCAGGACAGATATGTGGTCTTGCAATATCTAAAACTCTGGTTTTAGTAATACGTGTGTGTGTATGGTTATGTGGGCGGACAAAAATGTGGTCTGATGTCCCATGGACGAAAAAGTTGTCTGATGTGATTTGGACGAAAAAGTGGTTCGTGGACGAAAAAGTGGTTTGATGAGCGTTAGCTCTAGTTAATGTAGATGGAAAAGGGGTTCGATATACATTAACTCTAGTTAACAATACATATGTGTGTGTATAAAAATCAAAAGGACAAAAATAGGTCCTAACGATGCATTTGTGTGCGGGTATCTGAAGAATGGGAAAGTGGTCCTGAAGAGGCATGTGTTGTGTGTGTTGTGTGTGTTTCACGTGGTACATCGAGCGGGATGCATGTGTCGCGCCATCTAGGTGGCGTGTGTCGCGTGAGTTGCATGTGCTGCATCGTCTCGGTGGCGTGTGTCGCGTGAGTTGCATGTTTGAGTTGCATGTGTTGTGTCGTCTAGGAGGCGTGTGTCGCGTGAGTTGAATGTGTTGCATATGGGCTTGTGAGAGTCAAGGCTCGTAGGAGTCGATCTTCGAGTGTGAGGCATTATAGCATATTTGTACGTATACAAAATCATTTTCAAACTATTTTTCTTGGCTCTGTGAGTCGTGATATAAAACTGCTTTCAAACTTATTTTAAGTCTCGGGTAAGTCGTAACATACATATTACATCTACTAGCATGTTTAGCGTATATTACACATTTATCTAGTTTCTATTGAGTTTTGGCTCATGGTGTGGGATTTGAAATATTTTTTAGGTACCGGTCACGTAGGTTGATCTGGAGGTGCCAGAGGGACAGAAGATTTATAATCTTCCTTTTATTTCTTTTGAACCATGTATGTTTACATGTCAGCGGTGTTAGAACCGCATGTTATAAGCCTAAGGGCAATATGTACTTAAATGCATGTATTCATTATTTTGAGAGTATAACTTTGGGTTGGGTGTTATGTATGGTTGTTATTGGGTGTATCACGTGACCTGGAATTTGGGGAGTGATAGAATGGTATCATAGCTCTGGGTTTAAATGCCTAAGAGCCATGAAAAGAGGGTGCATCACTTAGTGAGGTTGATTGCGTGTGTTTGATTGCGCGTGGTTAGCTATTTTGATAGCATGAGCATGATATGTGTGAACATTGTGTATATGTGAGCATAGGGGTTGAACCTTAGGAATGATTAGTCTTACCTTCTTGGTATTTAGATTAACTAGCTTGGAAGCCGAGTTAAAAATGCGTTTGGCCGACGTGTTTTCTAACAAGGAATTTGAGCAAGTTATCCAAATGGATGCGTCGTTCTTGTTAGTTCTCCACAGTATGTGGGGTTTGTTTAGTATGAACCTAAGTGTCTATGTGGTTAGCGTTTATGTTCATGCAATATGCTGCATCTTATGTTCTGTTTTCCTTTCATATAGACATGATGTCTACGAGGAGAGGACGTGACCGTGGTTTTGGCCGAGGGGATGTGCCTATCCCCAATGCTGGGGATGCAAATGCCCCCCCAAGGACCTATTGACGTGATAGGGTTGCTCCGTGCGCTGGTTGGCTCTACTGACCAGCTAGTTAAGACCTCTAGAGGAAGAGGGAGAGGGAGAGGGATATAGCCCGAGTGGAGGGCAACGGTGGCAATGCGGGAGTTCAGACGTATGGATCCTCCTACCCTTTTTAAGGATCCTAATCCTACTGTAGCTACCAAGCGGTTAGAGCTGGTGACCCAGATCCTTGATACATTACAGATTATGGAGGATGATTTGTAAGTTCCTTTTGCTACTTTCTAGTTGAGAGGGGATGCTCACGAGTGGTAGAAATATGCTCGGAATACTATAGAGGGCACGTAGGCAACGTTTATAGGGGTTTTCTAGAGAAATATTTTCTCGCTTCATCTAGAGAACTATATAGAGAGGAGTTCTACGCTCTCACCTAGGGGTCGATGAGCATTGTTCAGTATGAGGCCAGGTTCACTAGTCTGTCCCGGTTTGCGCCAAAGTTAGTGGGTACAGATGAGATGTGAGCGAGGAGGTTTGAGCGGGGCTTGAGGCCGGATATCAGAGAGCAAGTGACAGGGATGAGGCTGCGTGTTTTCATAGAGCTGGTGGAGTCGATAACGAGGATTGAGAATACCTTGACCGAGATTTGAGGTTCCAAGGAGATCAGAGCACCACAGGGTGGGATGGAGGCTGAGTCAGGTGGATGCTCCAGCAAGAGGCAGAAGTCCTCTGGCCTTAGTTTTCACCCATCTGGGTCACAACAGCATTTTTCTACACCAGTAACATCGATGGCCTCGTTTGCGAGGCCAGGGCAAAGGGAGTTGATCTATTATCAATGTAGACAGACTGGGCATCGGGTAGCGAATTGTCCACAACTGAAGCAATCTCAGAGTTTGGTGCCAGTTCAGTTGCAGCGGAGGGAGCCACCAGTTTGTTTTGGGTGTAGTCAAACAGGGTGATATCCATATGGTGGGTTTCTGATAGACTTTTTTGAGTCTAGCTTTATGTTCTGTTTGGGGCTTTGAACTGTTTAGAGTTCTTAGAGTCGAGAAGTGATCATCGACTGTGGTAAGTATCGTGTTTTGGCATAACCGTTTGTTTGGATGGTGATCCCAAGAAGTATGGTAAGGTGCAAGTCATGAAGGATTCAATGTTTGAGAAGCCTTGGTTGGCGTGGCCTATTTGGACCGACGTAATTGTTTAGTTGGGAACGGAAGGGCCTTGATGAATTCTGCATAAAAGGAATTTGCTAAGTGTAAGAGGCAAGTCTTGGTTAGTTACTTGACAAACAAGTCTTGAGTTTGAATATTCTACTATTGTGGACTCAAGGGATTGATGTATGTGTTATAAGTTAGGGTTGATGTCGGAGGACGGTTATTATGTTTGTTTTCCTAGATGATGGCGATCATGTTTAATTTGAGGTTGATCTGTAGCCTTGGTATCAGTAACTTGATAACAAGACGTTGAGTTATGTAGTGATGTGCAGTTGCACGCAAGACATGATAGGGTTTGTATAGGTTATTGGATGTGCCTATGAGATGATCTATTTGCGTGACGTGTTTGGTCAAATGACTCGTCGGAGTCAGGTGACTTTGTGGCTATGATGCCGGATTGGTTTTCGATTGTGGGGAACCTTGTCTGGGACGATGGTGTTTCACCTAGTGTTTCTCTAAGGTGAGAATTGTGGTTCGTGATGGAAGATCGAATTGAGGATGAAGGTTTAGATGAAATACATTCTTTGGTATTCCAGGTGAGTTAAGTGAGCTTCTCTCTGGTGTTGGATGTTTGTGTTGTTTCTCGTGGATGGGCATCGTGTTAATTTTAGTGATGGCATATGTGACTTCGTGTGATCGATGTCAGGGGTCGACGTTCTGTGTTTGGACTCATGGAGATAGTCCTTGGCGTGCATTGTGAGGTGCGATTGGGCCAGTTTGTGGCAGTGAACACGGGATGGTAGTCTCTATGTCATGGAGTAGAGAGTGTTTGGGATTAAATTTTATGGTGGATCGGCTTCTTGTTATGCATTTATCGCTGGAGTAGATTGTGTTCGATGAGAGTTAGGTTTCGCAGTTTGGCAGCATGAGTTGAATCTTGATCCGACATTTTATAGATGTTTCGTGGATGACAATAGTGTCAGTGGAACTTGCTCGTGCGAGCAGTCAGTGTGGAGATCAATTCTTCAGACACGTTTACCTTGTGTGACGACAGTTTTGGTGTTTCAGTTACTGGGGCATTTTTGCTGTTGTACAGTCTTGCTGGGTTTGCATCAGAAATTGTTGATGATTGATGGGCTGGTGTTTGGCTTGAGTTTCAGCGTTGAATTTTGGGGTCAAAATTCCATTAAGAGGGGGAAAGTTGTGAGACTCAAACCCGTTTCATTTTTGAAATGATTTAAGTGTCGATGGAGTTAGAGTTAATGCATGATCTTGGTTCATGTTCTTAAAATGTGTTAGTTGTGTTTAATTGGACGAAAGGTGTTTTTACGATCTCTTTCAAGATTGTTGGACTTATGTGTGTCCATGGTTTTCGAAAGAGGGTTGTTTGGTTGATTGTTTTTGGACCTACGCTTAAGCACTTGAAACGGTTTGAGAACCAGTAGCAATCCAGTCGACTAAGGGTGTCAATCCAATCAACTGAGTGTGTCAATCCAGTCGACTGACTGGACAGTGTGGTGTTCAGTTGACTGATTTGGGGAGTTCAGTCGACTGACCCGTTGCGGTGGACCATTTTTGAGATTCCAGTAGCCTTCGTCAGTCGACTGAAGGAGGAGGTTCAATCGACAGAACCCTTGAATTTATGCGTGGTCTATAAATATCATATGTTGGGAGATATTTTGAGATATTATTTTCAGATATGGTTTTCTTCTACATGAAACCTCTGCCTTCTCTCTAGATTTTGATGGGCTCGGGGCTCGATTTTTAGCGATCTAACAGTGAATCCTTAGTATCGGTGCTGGGGGCTTCGCATTTATCTAGACAGAGTCTCGTTTGTCGAGGTTTGTTTTTCGAGACAACGAGCTTTTGGCTTAACGAGGTAGGACCCTAGACTATGTTGCGTCAATTTTATGCTATGTGATTGCATATCCTACTTTATGGTTTTATAGTCTGTTTTTATTGGGCTTAGCTCATGTTGTGGGATTTTGTAAAAATCTTTTTCAGGTGAACGTGGTCCTGTAGGTTGACCTTGAGGTGCCCGAAAGTGGCTGATGACAAGACTCTGATGGTTTGTCTTTGTTAGGTAGTTTATACCTTTTGTATCATATTTGAAAGCATATGTAATTCTTATGGCTATGGGCCGTTTTATACATGTTTTATGCTTTCGAGAGAAACCATGGGTTGGTTATTGTTTTTCGTAGTTTATTATTACGGTTTTCGTTAGTTGGTGCAACGGTTTGAAAAAAAGGGTGGGTTTTCAAATGTTTTATGCTTCATTCAAACTCTTGTACTTCGAGGGATATTTTGGGAACGGCCTACGCTTCTTTTAAAAAAAAATTTTTGATAACATATATTTTGTTTTAAAGGCATGGTGCTTAGGGTCGTGACCGTAGTCTTTTGGGCTACTCATTTAAATTAATTAAACCATCGGTAGTGCATTTTCACAAAGGTTTTAATCTCGTTTTGGCTTCAACGTTTTTCATCCGTTTGTGTTTGGGCGATTTTGGTAGTTGTTCGTGGGCTTTTCGCGTAACTCGAAATTTAGAGCGTGACAAATCTAATAATGCAATTCTTTACGGTCTTTTACCGCAGGACAACTATCTTCCCTAATATACAATCTTTTATGGTCTTTCACCGCATGACAACTATTTCCCCCAATATGCAATCCTTTACAGTCTTTTACCGTAGGACAACTACCTGCCCCAATTATAAACATGTTGTTAAGGTACATCTATTGAATCATTAAAAGTACACAACACGACTATATAAATATTTGTACGTACACAGCTATGTACAAAACGTCTACAGGCACACAACTCGTTTATTAAAACACGTATACGCACACAGTCACGTCATCCATATAATCATGGAGATCAACCAACATTTTCAAAAAAAAATATTTTCACCATCTCTACTGAATAACTCAAACCACGGCTCAACCCCGAGGATTAGCTCCAAATATCAAAATCATGTTTTTGCAACACATACATAAATTCTTTCGATTTTTATAACTCATCCTTTTGAAAATCACGGACACATACGTCCACCAACTTTGGAATAAATCATAAAAACGCATAACATGCTTTTTATCCAACCAAACAAGGTTTAAATACAAAGTTCCACATTTATAGCATTTTAAAAAGCTAAAAA
The DNA here is from genome assembly GCA_032270985.1 of Heliamphora pulchella. Classification (NCBI taxonomy): domain Eukaryota; kingdom Viridiplantae; phylum Streptophyta; class Magnoliopsida; order Ericales; family Sarraceniaceae; genus Heliamphora; species Heliamphora pulchella. Next base: position 15,780 of record JAULJZ010177325.1, read on the forward strand.
ACGTATAATCACACATAACACCCTTTTAAGGCAAGATAATCTACAATCCTACGTAGAGAATTAAAAACTCAAAACTTTAAACACCGACGAAAAACCTAAGTTGCCAAAAAGAGATTCTGTTTGGATGAATGTGAACCGTATGACAAGTATAACAACGATCCACTATCGCAACGCCAAAAATTGGGTCTAAAGCAAGCCAAAAGCTAGAGAGAAGGCTGAGGGTTTGGTTTTTCTTTCAAAAGAGAGAGAAAGAAGCTTGTTTGAGAAGTTTTGGTTCAAAAACCAAGGTCATGAGCTGTCCTTATATAACCCATGCGTAACATACCCTCGAGAGGTATGAGGACCGATTGAGTGGTCCTATCAAGAATGTTTTCAACTTTTTACTACAATGCCCAACATGTCCGAAATTGAAACCAACATGCATATCTAAGCCAACACATGCATAAAACACATAGAAATAAAACTTTCTATAACGAACAAAGAAATACACAACATGTCGCATATATATTACAAAAATTAAAAGGAACCAGGTCTCAAAACTCTTCTCCCCTCAAGAAATTTTATCCCCGAATTCAACACTAAAACTTGAGCTAGTTGCCTCATCGTCGACTACCAGCAATCTCTGATACAAAACCCTGTAACGCTGCACAGCTGTAAAGATGCCAACGCAGTTCATCCCTCAAGAGTGACGTCCCACGACACGAACATGTTCCCGAAGGATAAACATCCATACTGATTTCTTCCGTAAATAAGGTCTAACTAATGCTATGGTCATCCAAATATAACTAAGATCCAACTCGCACCACTAAGGCATCGAAGTACAACCCCTACCGGATGCGACTAACTCAAGTGATTAAACACACAGCACGAAGCTAACCCACAATCAGAACTGGTCACAAACACTCTCCACTTCTGAGCTGCCGCAAATTAGTTCATCTGCATATCAAAATGCACGCCAAGGAATACTCCCGTTAGCCCAAACACACGTTGTCAAACTCTGACATTATTAACAAGAATTCACATGTATCATACCCAAAATCTTATTTAAGCCTTCACGATCAACTGATGACTACAAAACTCGAAGCCACATTATCATTCTACATATGTCAGAAATGTCATCACCGAAGCTGACGAGATGCTCATTCTCGAGCAAAATAACAAACATCTGGTTCCAGAGAAAGTAACTCATTCAATTCACTGAAAACTCTTAAAAACACATTTTTTCTCATGAGTTACCAACATTCCATCTAAACCTTCACCCTCTATCAATCCTCAATCAGTTCTTCACTCACAAACCACAACTCTCACCTAGCAAAAATACTAGGTGTCACATCATCGTCAAGGCCAAGACTCCACACATTTAAGATTACCACCTCGGTATCACAACCAATAAGATCAATACGGTCACATGAACTCAAAGAGTCACTTAAGCTAGATACGCCACACTAACCAAACATTCCATAGGTACACGCTTACCTACATAAATCCAATCACATCACCCATCATAACATAACGTACGTACGTAATCCCACGTGTCACCATCAAACCTTTGACTCTTAGTCAACTGTTCAACCTCTAATCATTCATAATTGCTTCCATCTAGCATCAATCCAAACTTATAATACGCCATCAGTCCCTCGAATCTACAACATTTCACAACTAGTCGGTTATTGAATTCAAGACAATCATTAACCACACCATCCGTCAATACCCGCATATACATTCGCCTCTTTCCTTTGCATTTGTACCATACGTATAACAATTCTCCATTAGTTAGCAACAGCACATGATTCTCTAATCCTTCTCCAACGCCATGTAACCCATTCATACCTTTTCCACCAAGTAACCAATTAAGATTCACCTCTCGTACTTAACAATTTCACCTTACACACGACTCATCACGACCTTTCTATTCTAAACCAGACAAATATGTTGGACCAAAAAAGCCACACTGACGAAGGCTTTTCAAACATCAAACTCTTTGTGACTCAATCCTCTACTATGTTCTCTTAATAACCTTAACTCTATTGTCTATAACTTGTATCCTCACCACGAGTGGGCAACCAACCACCAACTCTGAGAAACTAAGTAGTTCGAAACACCAAGTAGAACACAAATCAAGACTCACAAAAGGTCTATCAGAAACTCGCCACGTGAACAACCCGATCATAAAGATTTTAGTAAGGATCTTACTATGATGTGAGCTAAGGATGTCATCATTCCCATACAAACCAGAACATACATTATATAACTGTCAAACAATCTTCAACCAATCTCTACAGACGTAGGCTCTACATCTCAACACTAACTCCTCTGTTAGAAAAAGGACATGCATTCTAGGTCTACTAACCCGATATCTCAGGGAATACAACCCAAACACTCATACTCACACAGTAGAGCAAGCAAACATTCACCAAGAAACTACGAGGAATCAGTCCTACAATCACCTGATCACGATGGTACAAGTTCCCGAGGCATAGCCCAAAGGACCACCACATAGGTACAAGATCCACGAAGATTTTCACATTCTCAAAAAATATCCTAACCAAGAATCATTCAAAGGTCTCGAAATTCACATCTAACAAGGATGAAATAGCTTATACATGATAACCATCTACAAGTTAGCTCTCTCTCCGCCCAGAGGAAAGAAAAGGTCAATCAAAAGCTCTCTCTCAACACCATCACATTCTAAATACCCATTAAACACTCAGTTCAAGAGAACACCATCCATATGTCCTTAAGTTGACATCGGCTACCACCATACAAATGTTATCGACCCCAATCATGATAATCACACAACTCGTCATACTTAGTTCTCAAATTTAGGCCCCGTCATACACCTCAAATACCATTAACTTTCTTATGCCCCTTATAATGAGTCTCGTAGGATTATAAGATCGTTACCGGGGTATACACAGAGGCATAAAGCCAAACACTCCCAAGGAAAAACAACATAACCACCTCTACCCCCAGATTCAAACACAAACAACCCCTTTCCCTTTAAGAAACATCACACTCATGATACACCATCCAAGCACTAAGCCAACCACACCATCAACCCCCTTCACAGGTTTCTCAAATCTCATGCGCTTAGTACTTACAAGGGAGACACTAAAGCGACCATGTCGTCTCGTATAAGATCTAATACTACACACATCTCAACTTCGTTCAAGCACACCCTTATACTCACCCAACACAATTCCCGAATATGATCTCTTAATCATGAAGACAACGATCAAAACCACAAGCCTTTACTCCCGTGAAATTTCCAAAGGACTAATACTCATTGCACGCTAGAATCGTAATCAAAACCAATGCACATTCCAACAAATCAGTGACTTCATGATTAATCGACTGAGTAAATCTCTAAGCATACGCACCTGTAACTCAACTCTCAAACCCCAATAAGGAACATGGCTTCCCAAGCTATCAGGTATCACTATGACTACCAATAACACCCCACAGGTCTGGGATGCCTCCAAAACCATTTTACGCTCCACAATTTCAAAATACATTAGGCCAAAGATTACTACGCTCACATCAACTATGTTCACATCTGTACCCTATTCCCGAGTACACAGCTCATGACATAGCATGGCTCATGATGTACATAATTCTCAACACGCCCAAAATCAAATACACAAAATCTTAATCGATAGGGTCACCATCCCATAACCCAATCATAACAGATGGTCTCCAAGGGGTCTCAAACACCCTATCGCACCAAATTACAAGGTCACCAGTAATATAACTCACCTCCTAGTAGTATTACTCTTCAAGAAAAGTCCTCTACCATGACCATCCAAATATCCACACCTCAACAGCACCTGAATGAAACCATGATAATACGAAAATACAACGAGTAACTAATTAAAGCTAACACTAACTCATGTAGTTACCATAACTTACGAGCAAATTCCACCACGCACAAAAGTGATCAACACTCAACTCGTAACTTTATCCCGCAGTAATCAATGACAACCGAGTCGCAATTCCACAACCCATACCACGACTCCGACCACGGCTTCATCCTCTTCATGGAAACATAGTTTATAGATGAAAGAAATATAGAACAGAACAACATATGGTTCGATACATCATGTTATTACTAATACATGTCACATAATCATGCTAACACTTATCTATTCAAGATCATGTTAAACAAATTTCACGTACCGAGGAGTACCAACAAGAGTGACAAGTCAATTTGAGTAACCTACTTAGATTCCCTGTTAGAACATACGTCATCCAAACGCATTTCTAACTTGGCTTCCAGGTTTGGTAATCCAAACGCCCAAAGACAAGACTAATCAATCCTAAGGTCCAACCTCCATGCTCACATAATACACAAAATCCTCATGCTATAACAAATTTTCATTCTCATGTTATCTAAAACATTAAACACATGCAATCAAGCACATGCAACCATCCTCAGAGGGTGATGCAACCTCTTTCAAAAGCTCTTAGGTATTCGAACCTAGAACTCTGATACCAAGTTGTCACGCCCCTAAAACCCGGATCACATGAACCGCCTAAGAAAAATTCCTTTGGAGATATCAAGATCCATCAAAACCACTCGAGCCAAAATAGTTCCAAGAACATAAAAGAAAATGATGCACTTTTGAGGGTTTATTTTATGTAAAGGAGATACTCAAAAGAATATGGACAAAGTCCTTAAGAGCCAAGCTTTTAAAACAAAACAACTAAGATTTTCAAAATCTGCCCAGAATGCTTGATTGGTCAAAAGACTGCTCGAGCGGTCCTCGCCTACACACTATTTTTCCCCTGCCTAAAAAATAAAAGAGAGTTTACTTTGACCGCTTGATAGACTGCTCGAACAGTCCATCGAGCGGTTTGGCTTTGGACCAATTTTCAAACACTCCTTTTTGAAAATCCAATACTTAACCTTTTTCCAACCTTTTTCCAATTATTCAATTCTTTACGGTCTTTCACCGTAAGACAACTATTTGCCCAATATGCAATCCTTTACGGTCTTTCACCGCAGGATAATAATCTGCCCCAATATGCAATCTTTTATGGTCTTTCACCGCAGGACAACTATCTGCCCTTGTTAAGGTACATCTATTAAATCATTAAAAGGACACACAATACAACTATCGAAACGTCTGTACGCACACATCTTTGTACAAAACGTTATCAGGAACACAACTCATTTATTAAAACACATATACGTACACAGCCACATCATCCATATACCCATAGAGATCAACTAATATTTTCAAAAAATATTTCCACCATCTCTACCAACTCGCTCAAACCACGACTCAACTCAAAGGGTTAGCTCCAAATATCAAAATCATGTTTTTGCAACACATACATAAATCATTCTAATTTTCAAAACTCATCCTTTTGAAAATCATAGACAAAGACGTCCACTAACTTTGTAATAAATCATAAAAATGCATTACATGCTTTTTATTTAACCAAACAATGTTTAAATACAAAATTTCATATTTATAGCATTTTAAAACGGTAAAAAAATATAATCACACGTAACACCCATTTAAGGCAAGATAGTCTAGAATTCTATCGTAGAGAGTTAAAAACTAGAAACTTTAAACACCGATGAAATACCAAAGTTGCCAAACCAAGATTTCGTTCGGATGAACGCGAAGCCCGTGGCGAGTATAACAACGATCTACTATCGCAACGCCAAAAATCGAGTTCAAAGCAAGCCAAAAGCTAGAGAGAAAGCTAAGGTTTTGCTTTTTCTTTCAAAAGAGAGAGAAAGAATCTTGTTTGAGAAGTTTTGGTTCAAACGAAGGCCATGAGCTATCCTTATATAACCTACATACAACAGACAGCTCGAGTGGTCTGAGGACCGATCGAGCGGTCTTGCCTAGAAAGTTTTCAACTTTCTGCCACAACGTCTAACAGTACCGGGATTGAAATCGATATGCATATCGAAGACAATACATGCATAAAACACATAGAAGCAAGCCTTTCTATAACGAACAAAGCAATACACAACACGTCGCATATATATTACAAAAATTAAAAGGAACCAGGTCTCATAAGAGTGCATTTGGTATTATAATGAACAAAAATTAGAAACTAGTCCTTAAATTTAGAAATACTAAAACTTTAAGCTTTCGCAAAGACATAAAATACTGCATTTACTTGTTTCAAATCTCATAATTAACCTTCTCAGTATATTTAAAAATATTCTTTTCAATAACCACAGGTAATTAAATCTGTTGTTGCACAATTTAAAAGTAAACTTTCAGGCATAACCGCCACCATAAAACTATTTTATTCATAATTCATACCCAATAGTGTCCAAGTAGTTGTCAACCTCACGATCGGGAGTTTCGTCGGCACCATAATCTTAATTCCCAATGCACGGATAGTAACGTGATGAAATGAGGGCCACTCTCCACTAAGCACGAGTGGTATGTGCTATAACCCGGGACTTAGCCTGAAAAGCCTTTAAGGCAATAATCCCCGCTTAACGAAAAACCTCCCCTTTAGGGATAAACAAAACTCACAGTTGGGTAACTTTCCCTAACGAGATATAAAGAGTTAGAAATTCTTGTAACTTAGCATTTTTTAACATAAAAACCATAACACTATCATAATTCTCCACTTACACCCACATGCTTTTCAAAATGATACAATTAGCATATTCAAAACTGTCATGGCATTTGACTATGAAATCATGCTTTCAGAAGTTCATATGTTCAAACAATGATATTAAAGCCTTTTAAAAGCACAATTCATGCATCATGATTCAAGATAATACTAACTACTCTCACCTGAACTTAAGAGCACCGAATTATCTCTTCGTTCTTGACTCTAACTTCTTAATCTTCTGACGACAAGATCTTGGCTCCTAATAAGAATCCAATCTATACATAAGCGTGGGATACTAATCTTACGTATTTTTATTTAAATTTCTCAAATGAACGTTAGTTAGAAACTTTCTTAATTTAAGAGAATATATTTTTGAGAATTTCCTTTAAATATCGTAAAATTTATTACTTAAAATATTCTATTACTTAAAACTTTAGTTTTTATATGATATCAACAATTATGCCAAAAATACTTAATCTTTTTGAATTTCAAATTTTTTTAAAAAAATTCTATATTTGTTTTATTTGTTTTAACTTAAAACTCTTTTATAACATCAAAATTTGACAAAGTTTTCTTTTTATTTTATTCTCAATTCTTATTTATAAAATTTTATATTTTAAAAACATGTTAAAAATTTTAGTTCCAAAATATTTAGTGATATATAAAAAAATAATTTGACTAACTTAAAATGAAATATTAATTTCCACGAAATTTGATCATTACTATTATTTTAAATCCTTTACTAT
>JAULJZ010177336.1:0-23119 GCA_032270985.1 Heliamphora pulchella
GGCCCTAGAGAGAGATAAGGAGGGTTATTTTTAGTCTCAAATCTTGTTTCTAAAATATGGAATAGAGATAAGGTAAGTGAGACTAAAAATATATGGAAGTGATATATTTTAATATATCATATAAATCTCTCTCTCCTATGATGGGGGGGCCCATTCTCTCTCCATCTTGATTAATTTATGGATTTTGAGAGCATTCAAGTGTGAGGAGAAACTGAAGAGAAGAAAAAGACTTCGATCGGGATCGGTGCCCACTCGTCGAGATCGTCATGTGCGTCGGGATATACGTGAGAAGATCGTTGGGTCGTCTCGGATCGTTGTTCGGCATCAAAGAAACATGTTCAAGTTTCTTGAAGGTATATTTAATCATAAAATATTAGATTATTTTATTATTTTTCATGAAAATTGCACAACGTCGTTTTTTACGGTCACGACGTCGTTTATCGAACTTTTTCCTCTGCGCGGCTCTAACAGTTCTATCGAGCAGTTGGTTAGAGATGAGATTGTTAGAGAGAGAGAGGGAGTGCCTGAGGCGAGGGCTATAGTAGCAATGCGGGAGTTCAGGTGCATGGATTCGCCTACCTTTGCTGGAGATCCTTATCCTATTGTGGCGACAGAGTGGTTAGAGTTGGTGACTCGGATCCTGGACACGTTGTAGATTGTGGAGGATGAGTTACGAGTTTCTTTTGACGCCTTTCAGCTGAGGGGTAATGCTCACGCGTGGTGGAGGTATTCCAGTACCACAGTGGAGGTCACATGGACAGCCTTTACATGAGTGTTTCTGGAGAAATACTACCTGACTTCGAAGAGAAATTTGTATAGGGAGGAGTTATACCCTCTTACCTAGGGGGCCATGGATGTCATGCAGTACAAGGCTAGGTTTACGAGCTTGTCCCGGTTTGCACCGGAGTTGGTGAGCACAGATGAGTTGAGATCTATAACGTTTAAGCGGGGTTTGAGGCCGGCAATCAGGGAGCGTGTAGTCGCGATGGGACTTCGGGTATTCACAGAGTTGGTGGAGGCAATAACGAGGGTAGAGAACACTATGACTGAGATCCAAGCTTCCAAAGAGGGGTGGGACAGAGGCGCAGACAGGTGGGCGTTCTAGCAAGAGGCAGAGGTCCTCTGGTCCTAGCTTTCATCCATCTAGACCACAGCAGTTCTCTACACCAGCACCATCAGTGGCTTCGTCGGGGAGGCCAGAGCAGAGGGAGGTCAGATGTTACCAATGTGGACAGCCAAAGCATCGTGTATTAGATTGTCCATAGCCGGGGCAGTATTTGGATTCCCAGTTGAGGCAGTCTTAGAGTCCCATACCGGATCAGTCACAGGGGAGAGGGCCGCCTACTTGTTTTGGATGTGGTCAGACGGGACATATTCGAAGGAACTGTCCCCAGAGAGAGGGTGCACCGAGTATAGTGGGCACTCCAGAGGGTTCGTATGTGCAGGACCGACAGTAGTATCCTGCGATTCAGACTTTCCAGATGGCAGGTGGGAGTATATCAGTTCAATCGGTACGGCAGTCGACAGCGCCGAGTTATGGTGGGCAGGGCAGAGCGACATTACCCCGAGTGTATTCCCTCATAGCTTCCAGGGCACCGGTTGTGCCGGAGGATGCAGATATGCCTTCAGCAAGAAGAGATACTTTCTGAGTCTGTGGGCTTTGGGTTAATTCTTTATTGTATATGTTTGGGAGTTGGTGATGGACTCCGTGGGTGGTGTGCAGTGTTGTTGAGGCAGTGGCTAGTAATGAAGTGAGGTTGGGGTGTGTTGTGAGATAGTTGGCCATTGTTTAGGATGCTTGACCTTGTTTGACTATATCCTAGGAATGGTTTGGTTGACCATCTCGTGTGCTTGTGTCGATTGCGATCGATGGTTTGTTGTTTTGACCTTGAGTTGAATTTTGGGAGCAAAATTCCTTTAAGGGGGTAGAGTTGTGAGACCCTGACTCGTTTTCTTTTTCTCCGTTTTTCAACGCACGTTTAGCATTTTTGATTTAGCATGTTTAAATGCTTTCGATGCATGATCGGGGTTAGATATGCATGCGGGTAAGTTCCCGGGGCCGTGGGACATTACAGTGCGATTTTCAAAAATTTTCAAAAAAAAGATATTTTGGAGGCCTATAAATATCTAGAATTAAATATTTTCAAAAGATATTTTCAAAACTTTTCTAGTAAGTTTTCTTTTTCTCTTTGCCTTCTCTCTAAATTCTCGGGTGCTCGGGGCTCGATTTTCAATGATCCAATAGCGGATCCTTGCTATTGGCATGGTGGGCTACGCGTTTATCCAGACGAAATTCTATTTCGGCGAGGATCAATTTTGCACGTGGTTCAAAGCGTCAAGTTTTTAACTCACCGAGGTAGGATTCAAGACCTTACTACTGTATAACAGTGCTACGTGTAATCGTGTGTGTTTTTAACGGTTAGATTGCTGTAGATCTGAGTTTGTTTCATGTTGGATTTTTGGGCTAAAAACCCATTTTTTGGCGATTTCGGTGGAGGAAATCAAGTGTCGGGTGTTTCTTTTGAGGTCTTGGTGTTAGGCCTGGGCGTGTGTATGTCCGAAGGTATTGGATGGGAGTTTGGAGGCTTAGATTCGAGGCTTGGAGGTTGAAATCGTAGCTTGCAAACGATTTCTGGGCTTGGTCAGTCAACTGAACTCATAGGTTCAGTCGACTGGATCATAGTTCTTGGGGTTCAGTCGATTGGACCTTGAGGGTCAGTCGATTGAGTCGTGTGTTTAGGGCGTTCTGGGCTTTTCCAGTGTGTTTTTCAGTCGACTGGGGATTAGGTCCAGTCGACTGAAGTTCTGGGCTTTGTGTTGGTGTTTTAGTGGTTGGTTTCTTGGTTTCCATTTGGTTTTCAATGGTATTCGGTTGATTGATTATGGGGTTAGTCAATTGAAATACTGTTAGATGCCTTTTGGGGTTCGGTATGGATTTGGGAGTCGTGTCGTGGCTTTGGGTGTTCATTTAGGTGTCGTCCTCAGGGATGATGGGCATGGTTAGATGCCAGTTGTTGGGGTACTGTTATGTACATGGTGCTTGTGCATCGTTGGTTGTGGGGCATGTTAGGGCCTATGGAACCTTTGGAGAAAATGTGGTGTTAGTGACCTCGTGGTTTGAGGGGTTTGGTGTAGCCTTCCAGCTAGGCTTGGTTGTGTGGGTTGCCGGTTGTCCCTACGAGTGGATGTCGGGTTTCGCGACGGGTGATGTCACGGTTTGAGGTTATATGGCTATGTGCGCTTATAGCTAGCTCTATGTATGGATTATGTAAGTGGATTACATAATAAAACTATGGTTTATTATGCATAGATTATGTAAGTGGATTACATGTTTTGGTATCGTTACGTGTACCGTAGTTGGATACTTTAAAACTTAGGCGTTTTATAGGCATGGTTATATGGAATATGAGAAATGGATGCATGTGATGCATGTTGCATGAGTTGCAGGTGTTGTGTGAGTCGCGTGTGTAACATGTGACGTGATTTGTATAACGTAATGGTAGTACGTGGTTTTATGCATTTAAACCCGGGTTTAGTATGCATGTTTTGATACGATTTTATCCCGTGGTTTAGGCATGTGTAGAGATGCCTATTGATGCGTAGATTTGTATCTGTTTGCATATGTGGGGCGAATTTTGGTCCCTTAGTGAAAGTCCGTAAAGATGTGTATATGAGGGGTGAAAAATGGTCTCATGGTGAAAGTCCGTGAAGATATCTATTGGCGCTAATCAACGAGGCTAGTTAGGGTGGATAATGGTCCTACGGTGAAAGTCCGTGAAGATGTATGATGAGAAAAAATAATGGTCATACGGTGAAAGTCCTTGAAGATGTGTGTTGCACGGGTTGTGTGCGTTGTGTGTGTTGCACGGGTTATGTGCATTGCATAGACGAGGGCTGTGGTCCTTCGGTGAAAGTCTGAGAAGATGCTTGGATTGCATGAACTGCATTGTAGGACGGATGGACCAATTTTCAAATTTTTTTTAAGAGTCGTGTGAGTCGCGATCTAAAAACCCTTTTTTAACTATTTTCAAGACACCTGTGAGTGAGTCAAATAATGGTTTGTATCCTCGATTTTCCATTTGCATGTGAAAATTGTTTTAAAGGCTTGAAAGAGAGTCTAAAACTACATCTCGTTTTTCTAGCATGTTTAGCTTATACTACATGCCTGTCTAGTTTCTACTGAGCTTTGGCTCACAACGTTGGATTTGATTTTCTTCAGGTACCGGTCACGCTGGTTGATCTGGAGGTGCTGAAGAGGTGGAAGCGCCGTAGTTTTCGTTTTTGATCTTTTTGTTACATGTATGTTGTAACATGTTTTTCGGCGTTGGAGCTGTGTAATGTATGCCGTTTGGCGATTATATACAATGCATGTATGATTTTATTTGAGAGTGTATTCTCGGGTTGGTTATTTGTGGGTATTTCACGTGACCCAGAGTTTAGGGCGTAACACAACCCGATGTTTAACTCTCAAGATAAGAAGTCATACATGCATTAAATACATCGCCCTTAGACTTACAACACAAGGTTACAAAACCAAAAACATGTAAAACACTACATGAACCAAAAAGAAACAAAAAGAAGACTATAAATCTTTTGCCCCATACGGCTCCACCAGATCAACTTGCGTGATCATATGCACCTGAAAAACGTTTTTAAATTCCACACCGTGAGCCAAAGCCTGGCAGAAACTAGACAAGTATGTAGTAAAGACTAAACATGCTAACAAAATAATATGAAAGTTACGACTCCCCCGAGCCTCGAAAATGATGTTTCATGATCAAAACAATATGCGAAAAGAGATGCAAAATTTTGACTCACACGAGCCTCGAAACAATTTGAGAAAAAAAACAAATGCAACACATCCAACCCACATAACACATGCAACCCGCGAAATGTATGCAACCCGCGCAACACGCAACACATGCAACGCACGCAACACACGCAATCCACGCAACCCGCACAACACATGCAACACATGTAACCCGCGCAACACACGCAACACATGTAACCCGCGCAACACACGCAACACATGCAACTTCAGGACCACATTTTTGTCCCTCATTATGGATCTTCATGACCACATTTTCGTCCCTCACTATGCATGAATATATTTTCACGAATTCTCACCGTAGGATCGCATATCCGCCCCTCATTATGAATTTCACGGGTTTTCACCGTAGGACTACATATCGGCCCATATAACGTATTTTAAAAAACCAAAGTTTTCATGCACACAACGATGTACAAATGCCATGTTTTACAAACCACGTCATCCCCGAAAAAAGACAACAAAACAAAAATAAACCCCCAAGGCCTTATCACGACCAGCCAGAAAAAAGAAAAAAAATACACCCTTTACAGGAGTTCAGTCAACTGAAGACCACCATTCAGTCGACTGAAAAGCTAATAGAATTCCACAAATTTTTTAGTGTCTCAGGTTAGTCGACTAACCTACCCACTTCAGTCGACTGAACCCACACACTGTCCATTCAGTCGACTGAACTACCCACTTCAATCGACTGAACTTCAAGGAAAAACCTGATAGTATGTGTAAAATCCAAGCAGGGGGTTGAATTGGATATTTAAAAAATCTTAGTTCAAATAAATACAAGTATATGATTTTTAATACACAAGTAAATATTCAAGTAAAGCTATTTGTTAAAGATTAAATCACAAATGAATTTGATTGATCTTATAAACAAATACTTTTTGTCAAAATATTTAAATCACAAATGAATTTGTATTGAACAAAAAAAAAATTTTTTGTTGAATGATTTAAGTACAAGTGTAGATTTACAATATTTAAAACTTTTTGTTAATCAAATACAACACTCTTTTTGATTTAACAAAATAAGTATAGCTTTTAACTTTAATTTGCAAGTATAATAATTTTTTAATATGGCTTCTTGATTAAAATACAAGAATATTTTATTTGACAATGTTTCATGCAAAATGAAATCAAAACTCTCTAGCTTCAAAAATTAAAGGATGCGAAAAATAAATAATAAATAATTCAAATGCAAGTGTATGTGGTGTAATAACAAGCAATGAAGTAAATAGAGGAAATGAGCAAGCAAGAAGAAGAACACCACGATTTTTATAAGGTTCGGCGCAACGGTCTTCGTCCTTACCTCAAGCCAACCGCTATGAGAATTTCTTACTACCTCTCCTTCAATAAGCGGAGGAGCCTCTCTCCTTAGTCTAGGCGGAGTAGCCTCTCTTGAGAATGCACCCTTCTCAAGCAATCCAATCCTTGTAGGCGGATTAGTCTCTTTTAAGAAATGCATTTCTCAAATACAATATAACAACAAGAAGTAGTACAAGGGAATGCTCATACAATGAGCAGATGAGTACAAACAATGAACGCTCTAACTCACTTCTCAATAGAATATAACTATGAAGCTCAAGGAGAAAACTAATGATCTTTTTTCTCAAAAAAAAATATAAATGAAAAACTCAAGAATTTGAAGCACTAAGAGAGTGTATATGAGAGAATGATTGAGAGGCTTTTGATGAATAAAATAAGAGCTCAAGGGCTCTATTTATAGGCCCCAAAATCTGACTAGCCGTTGGGCTAAATAGAGTAAGTTCAAACTAGCCGTTTTCAACAAAAATTTGAATTTTAACTTGTTCGGTTGACTAGATAGACTCGTTTGGTCGACTGGACCATACGTCAATCGACTGGACCTCAATGGTCAGTCGACTGAACTGTTTTAGACCTAAAAATCAATTTTTGATAGTTCAATCAGTTGCCTAGATATAAAGCCTCAGTCAACTGGATCATTAAAAATCCAGATTTTTATTTTTTCAAAAAGATTTTGATCATTTTATGTTTTGAGAAAAATATTTTTAAGAGTTTTAGGACTCCTAGGAGCTTCGAAAGTAATATTCATGAGCTTAGTGAATGTACATAGATCCTAAAATTTAAAATGTGTTCTTTAATCTTTCTTCAACTCTTGCATTTGTATCAAACACTTGTCGCCAAAGAACTTGATTTGGAATTATGCGTCATGGCTTCCATCTTGTATTTTGAATTGTGCTAAGCGCATATTTTCTGTAAATAATCTCAATTTGCACAATTAGATACATAGGTTTGTTATCATCAAAACGGTTGTTGAAGCCTTGTTAGGCCAACAAACCCTAGCGCCGACGAAAAAACTTTCACACCATCGTGAACAAACCCAAATCAAACCTATCAACTCACATTGTTTTGAAACCAACAGACATACACAAGTCCACAACTTTGAAAATAAATCGAAAAACACTTTAAAAAACCTTTTTGCCCAACCAAAAGCAATCAAACACGTTTTAAGAACAATACCCAACTTTTATGAACATAAAACGACTTTTCATGCATTTTTAAACGATAAAAACACATACAATTCCACGTAACACCCCTTTAAGACATGAAAGTCTAGGATTCTATCTCGTTGAGTTAAAAACTCGTCGTCCCGAACTCCGTAAAAAATGAATTTTGTTGAAACGAGATTCTGTCCAGATTAACGTGAAGCCCTCGGCGAGGATATTAAGGATCCGCTATTCAATTGCCAAAAATCGAGCCCGAACCCAAAGAAAATCTAGAGAGAAGGCAGAGGTTTTAAAAAGAAACGTAGCTGGGAAGCTAAGGGTTTTTAAAAATATCTACCAAAAGATGATATTTATAGGATTCACCGAAAAGTATCTTCTTTTGTTTTTGTTTTTTTTTTTTGAACCACAACACCCAACGGTCTTGACATCCAACCCAATATGCATTTCTAAACTCGAACATGCATAAAACGCATATAAATATGCTACTGTAAAAATAATAAACAACACGTCGAAAAACATTATAAAATAAAATAGGACAGGTCTCATATATATATATATATATATATATATATATATATAAGTTACCTTTTATACAAAATTAGTTTGGATCGATTTTGACTTATAAATCTCGAGTTGTGATTTTCTTACCAAAACATGTCAAGATCTGGACCAGTCTTTGTTGCCTAGGTAAAAATCCCATTTTAAAATGTGATCCAAGTTTTGGTCAGTCACGAAATTTGAAGCTAACATAATTTCCTACATACACCAAAAATGAGCTTGTTTTGTTGCGTTTTAGTTAGTCAAAAGCCATTTGCAAGTTGCTATACTTGTTCAATGATTTAGAATCAAATCTGTTCAATCTTTTTACATGACCTAAAATCAATATTTTTAGTGCCTAAATCAAAATGTATTCTTCATGAAATGTTTAGTAAACTTCAAAACCTAATTGTTGTAAAAATTTGAAAAGTAAAAGAGTTAGTTTGATTTCCAAATAAATTTTATGCTCTATGTTTTTAGTTTCTAAAAATCACCACTTTGGAGTTTTTAAATGCTGTTCTGACACACTTTCCTAGGAGGGCAAAATCTTAAATATTTTCTTAAGAACCATCATGCATCATTGAAGAAAGTTTTAGGGAATATCTTAAACTATAACATATTCAAGAATCAAGAATTTTGAAGCTGATTTAATACCCCAAATATATTTTACTTTAATTGCTTATAGCATAATATTTTTGGCTCTAAGTGTAAGGCTGTTGTAAGACTTTGATTTGTAAAGGTAAAATCACTTAGAAATAATGGGAATTTGACTAAATGTTCTTCATAAAAGTTGTTGAGAACCTTATAAACTATTTTGTGTCCAAAAATCAGAAATTATTTTGATGTTTTGATACCCAAAATGTGCTCTGCAAATCCAATTTAAAGTGCTGAATTTATAAGAAAAGTACTAAAAATTTAGCTGTCTGTATTTATTTAATCCTTAAGAATTTTGAGGACTTGAGTTCATAATATTTGTAAATTAATTGTTATTACTGAAATGTACCACGCCATGGTAATAAAACAGGCGTATCACTAAATTCAGTAATATCTAAAGTATGCTTAAAAGTGATTGTACATCATTCTTGAAGTTGTTGTATCTTATGCTTCAAATTGATTGCACCATAAGCATTGTAGTAGTTGCACTTTGGGCATCATGGGGGTCATACCTTGTGCATCGTGAGTTGTACTTTTATCATGGTCAATGGGGTGTGTCGTCTTTGAAATCGGTCACACTTTGTTACTTGGTCTAGAGCATCCCAAGTGTCTAAATTTGTAAGATTTTAGAATGTTTTCCTCGTAAACACTTTGGGTGCATTCCCAGCATAAATAACTATTCTCTTGGGGTGAAACCCAATTAGACACCATGGCACGTCTCTTGCGTTTCCTTTGTACCTTTACCTTAGACTTTGGATTGATACTTGTGAAGGCATTAAGAATCTTAAGGTGGGTGTTTTAGATTTTAGCCCGTAGTTGGGCCAAATCCCACGCCGTTGTGATTGAATAAAACTGCAATTGCATGAAGCCTGACGACATGGTTATTATTCACAACAAGGCTCGATTGATGGCTTTAATGTTCAATTTGTCCAATGAAGTTTACTCTTTGAATTTGCGGCATGAAATTCTACTAGTCGATTTTGCAGTCGAGAGTCGGATTTGGTCTCATGCATAATATTTATTATCACATTCTATGAATTTTAGCTAAGTCTGTTAAATTCCATTTAAACTTATGAATGTATGATAAATTTATTGTGGGCCGTTGATTTAGTTAGATTATGTGATAAATTAGATTAGTAGAATTTTCTAGAGTTTTCTTCTAGATTTTAGCTCGCGGCATTATGCCGTAGGTGAGGAAATAGAGTTTTAGAATCAGGAAGATATCACTAAGCAAGGTGACTACTAAGAGTAGCAGGACTTTGGAGTTGCCTGAAGAAAGATTGAAGTTTTCTTTTCTTTGTTGCTTTTGTATTGTAATTTTCACTAAATTTTCTATCTTTCTTAAAAACATTATGATGGATGACTATATTGTCTAACTATTTGTGGGTGACATTGGGAAGATTTTATGCTTATGAATATAGTACTTTATAATTAATTATGAATTTAGTGTTAACATTATCCTTATTCCTATACATATGTATGTCCTAGCGTTTTCAAAAGTCGGGGTGTTGCAGTGAAAGCAGATACGATCTATTTCGACAGAAAAGACTGCTAAACTAAATCAAGGTCAATTCTGATAAAAACAATTACCATAATTGGTGTCTATGGGTTCATTTCTTGATGGAGAACATACATATATCATTTGATTAAAATCACATTTTTAGTGAAAGTTATAAAAGGATTACCGAGCCTTTCTAGGAGCAAAATAGTAATTTGCATATTCAAGCTAAATGCACGTATCGATGTCTCGAGATTATCGAGCCTTTCGCTTTTGAATATTCGAGAGATACCTTATCAATTGTGAGTGGATCAAACTGAATATCATAGCCCTCTATCGTCAAATGCAAGTGATCCAAAGCATAGAAATATCTAATTTTGTGTGCACATCATTTTCAATAGTCTTGATCAAATTTTTTTGGAGAGGATTTCCATGTATTGTGACCCAATTTATGGTAAAAAAGAATTTAAATTTTAGTCTTGATATTTTTTGAAAATATTTTCAATGAAGAACAAAAATGAGTTGTCAACAAACCTTTACTTGTGCTTAGATGACAGTGTGGGGCAAGATGGGTGTCAACAGTATTTGTTTGAACTAGTGGAGAATAGTAATTTTTTATGTTTATTGATTTTTTTATTTTTTTGGTATATTTTTTATTTTTTTAATTCTTCTCATCATGAGAAATCTAAAAAGCAAAAGAACAATTGAACGCTAAGTTAAAAAATATTCACTAAAAAAAAACTATTTCTTAGCTAAAAATGGTTATTTTGTCTTTTCTGGTTAAATTTCTTGTTTTTAGATTCTTTGTGATAAGAGTAATCTAAAAAATAAAAATTTAAACTAAAATTAAAAACATAATTAAGGACAAAAAACACCTTTATCATTTTTTTTTTGACAAATACCATCATTAATTAAATCTGAATTACAATGTATAGGGAAATAGGATAAATAGATAAAGTTTTACTTCATCTAGATCGAAGGTTAGCACATTAAAGTCTGAAGTTAGAGATCGAAGCCACCTTCAATTAATCCTCAGAATTTTGAAGGTTAATAATGATGGATCTGCATGTGTCAATTATGTGTATTTAATTCACTATATGCTGCACTCATAGGTTTTTATTCGCATAATTATGGAATCTATTAAAAAAAAAGGAAAACAAAATATTGGAAAAAGACATAAGATAGAAGCTAACTAATTTTCTGCTCTATTTAGTTGAGAATTTTATGCAGAAAATGGGCTTGAGTTACTTAATTGTTTTTGTATTGGGACCTCATATGTTTCAGGAACTTATATATTGTGGACTGAATGTCTTATATTCTGTAAATTCGTATAATTAGTATTTTATTTATATGTATTTAAACTGAGCTGCAGTCATGAATCGATAAAAAGTCTAATATGTGTAGAATTTTATAATTATATGGGGTTAGGATTTTAGGATTTTCCTATAAATAGGACCTTATAACTCTAGTTATTTGTGTGGAGAGTAAATCAATAAGGTAGAGATGTAAGAAAAGATGGAAAAATACTGGGAGCACGGGAATAATCTTTGAGCGAAAAAATATGGTTAGTTTCAGGGCTCGGGTTATGGGTGTTGGGTTTTAGAATATTTTTTATCTTGGAATTATACATTCTATAATTATAATGGATTATCTCCCACACCCGTAGAGGTAGTCAGGTTGTACCAAACCAAGTAAATTTTTGTGTGCTTTTTTTTTTGTGTGTGTAATGATTTTTGTTTCTATTTGCATTCGAAAATTGATGTTCAAATCTCAACAACTGGTATCAGAGCTAACAGTGGACGAATCCAAACAAGTGGTATCAGAGTCGACAGTTAAATATTCGAAGCCAAGGAAAAAATCGGAGCACATGCATTATTTTTTTATTTCTATTCGTATAAATCAAAAATATTTTTTTTTGCACAGAAGAAATGAAAAAAAAAAAGAGAGAAAACTAAAGTGGCGGTTTTCCGATGAAGGAAGAATTTTTTCGTTGATATGTGAAAAAGTACACGAGTTCATTGAAGGATGCTTGGGAATGGCCTTGGTATTGTTTTATTATAATTTCAATTGAATCTTAACCGTGCCCCATGCCTTGATTATAGGAATTGGGATTTGATTAAAGGGGTTATGATAAGGTTATGATCTAGTGTTGTGGGTATGTAAAATTAATGGTTTGAATTTTGTTTGTTATATCAGATCGTATATATAACAGAAAAATTTAAGACGAATGTGTGTTCTAAAGTTTTTTAGCACCGCGGATTCATCTGTACGGTTAGAATTTTTAGATTCTGAATGATTTGATGAGATTGGACAGATTGTCATAAACAGGAATTGATTGGGTGAGATCTAAGGTGATCAGATGCAATCGGGTTTGCTTGCGATCTAGTTCAATTAATGGCGAAAGACTAATCATCAATTGATGCAGCTGGGATTTAAGTTGCAGGTGGAGTCAAGTCAGGCGGTAATTTTCTAATTTGACAGATGATTAGCAATCAGGACATCTCGACGAATAGGTGTTAGGCATCTCAACGAATAGGTGTTGGGCATCTCGACGTGGAGATGCGGGCCATGCTAGTTTCAGTGTGGCGAAATAACAGCGATGACAAAATCAACTTCGACAACAGTTATCTTCAAGGTGATTTACAGAATTCAAGCCAAAGTAGAAATTGTTGGGTTGTCTTATATTCTGTAGATCCGTATAATTAGTATATTATTTACATGCATTTGGATTGAGCTTGTGTCATAAATCTACAAGGAGTTTAATATATGTAGGGCTTTGTAATTATATGTGGCTAAGATTTTAGGGTTTTCCTATAAATAGGATTTTATAACTCTAGTTATTTATGTGGAAAGTAAATTAATGGGGCAGAGATGTAGCGAGAGATAGAAAAATACTAGGGGTACGGGAATAACTTTTGAGCAGAAAAACGTGGCTTGTTTCAAGACTCGGGTTGTGAGTGTCAGATTTTAGGGTATTTTTAATCTCGGGATTGTACATTTTACAATTATAATGGAATATCTCTCGCACCCGTAAACGTAAGCAGGTTGTGCCGAACAATGTAAATCCTTATGTAATTTTTCTTTGGTGTGTGCAATAA
This sequence comes from Heliamphora pulchella, assembly GCA_032270985.1. Taxonomy (NCBI): domain Eukaryota; kingdom Viridiplantae; phylum Streptophyta; class Magnoliopsida; order Ericales; family Sarraceniaceae; genus Heliamphora; species Heliamphora pulchella. The sequence goes on from JAULJZ010177336.1 coordinate 13,096, forward strand.
TTTTTACTTCCGTTCGCGTTCGAGAATTGGTATTCAAATTCCAACATATATATGGAGAATGAAGATGTAAAAAAATTTACCATAAAATAAAAGAAATTTATATATAATGAAAAAAGTCACGTTAAGAATTTTTTAAAGGATTTTTTCCATTTTTAGTGAACTTAATTTAAATCTAACCAAAATGGCTATACAATGTGATTCATCATATCACGATGAATCGAAAAAAAAAAAGTCTAGACCGAAAAAGTGAAAATGTTTAGAAAAATGAAAAAAAAAAGCCATTCAAAAAAAGCCATTGGAAAAATTATCCCAAACAGTATCTAAATTCTATTGCAACAATTTCCACTTTTTAGTTTTGGTTCTAAAGGAGTGTTTGGGAATACTACTACTAGTTGTTTTTAGTTTCATGCTACTAATTTTAACTATAAGTTATAAGTTTTTCTAAGCACTTGCAACTTTCGCTACAACTTAAAATTATTTTTTTTTTATTTTAGTTATAAATTACAATATTTATCAAATACTTATAACTTATACTATAAATTACAATCTATAAACTACTAAAAGTTGCTTTGCCAAATTGGAACGTCTTGTTTGGCTTTATATTGCAACAATTATTTCTTTGTTTTCTTTATTTGGCTACAAATTCGGAAGGTCTTATTTGGCTTTATTTCATTCAACTTTTTTTTTTTCTTAATTCACGTAAATTGTTCCTGCATCTATTTTTCATGCAGATATTTAATAGTTTTTGGGTGTGACTAGATCTTGAATTTAAGCAGAAAATAAAGCGAAAGAAGAAATAGGAAAATATAGAATACCATAGAATTTTCCCATTTTTTGTTGGGTTAGGGAAATAACAAGAAAATGAACCATCCATTATTAATTAAAATTCAAATACTTGACTAATTAATAATTAAACACATGAAAACATAATATGTTAACATTTTTTAGCAGGATAACCCACTTTTTTTAATTAACAATTTAATGACTTGACAAATTCATAATGCGCACACATGAAAGCATAAAGTTTTACATTTTTAGCATAATATGTACAATTGCCAGGCATGACAAACTCTCATTTTTTCCCATAAAATTTCATCACTGAATCCAACATTGGCATTTTCAAGCCCTGTTTAAATTTTTTTTTTAAAGAAAAATAATTCATTTTTTTGCAATATATATATATATATAAGTTTTAAAAATTCAGCCTTTTTATAATGCCAAACAGATTCTTAATTTGTGGATGAATCCAAAAAATTAAATTAATCATCTAATCATTAGTTAATGAAGCAGAAATAGAAATCTGACCGGATGCACACATGATGGGAAACAAATTGTTAGGAAATCTTGTCCTACAATTTGTACTTTCATGTTTGACAAATTTGCGACAAAATAAAAATGTTTTATTCGTTGATATTTAACGCTTGTACTTGTGAGTCTAGTATAAAATGTTGTAAGTTCATATAATGCTGAAAAGATAAAAAAAATTACAACTCAAGGACCACCACTCGAGCGGTCAAGTAAGGTTCTCGGCTTCTCTGATTATTCTGCAAAACTGCTGCAAGGAAGTATTCACTGCTCGAGCTATGAACAGATTGTTTGATCAGTCCTGTATACGAGCCTCTTTTAATTCAGCTAAAGTTTTGTAGTTTTTGACTAGTATTGAGGCTGCTAGGGTTTCGAATGTGCGTCTATATAAGGGACTGTTATGGCTTTACATGTGTAGCTCTTTTGAATATAACTATCTCTAGCCGCCAAGAGCCTAAGAAGAATAAACTCTAAGGAGATTTTCTTATTCATCTCACTTGACGATAAGACAGATTTAAGAGCCTTCAAGTAGATCGTTAAGCAACCAAACCTACAACGTTCTATCCAAGTTCGTGGAGTCTCTTGAGTAAATTCTCAAGACTTCAAAGTCTAGTGGTAGATTTCGTTAGCAATTAAAGTCCAGTGGTGGATTTCAATGACGATCGAACACGATTTGGTGTACGTGGATTCGGCATGATAGGCTTACTACCGTAAGTTATAGAATCAATAGGGTTTGTAAGATTTCTCGTAACCAAAACTTGATATAGTGCTTGATCTTTCTAGACCTGGTTTGATCTTGTGATTTTTACCTGGTTTGGAATTTTTCACGTAAAAATCGTTATGTCTCGTGTGTTTGCATGGTTGTTATTTATTTGTGTTTGCTATTTGGTTGAAAAAATCGATTAGTACAAATCAATCGTTAAACAAGATTTTTCAATTGGTATTAGAGCAAGTTACTTTATTTTTTTTAATATTTTTTTGTAAGTGTTGATCCAATTGATTAATTTGTAATAATGGATATACTTAAAGAGGAACAATCTACCGTGAGACCTTCTATATTAGATAGTGAGAATCTGGATGATTTAGATTTTAGAAATTGAAATCTGTCCAAATGCACACATGGTGGAAAACAAATAATTAGATGTTCTTAAAGTTATCGAATTAGGACTGCTAATGTGTTTTGTGCCTCAATTTCTCATGATTTAGGAGGATGGAGTTCTAAAGAGAGTCTTGTTGAGAATTGAAGTCTAAAAGCATCCTAAACACTGCGTCTAGTGTATAAATGGGAGACATGTTAACTTTTGGTAAAGTGTCATAAGAAGAGATGTGAGACGTTTAGATAGTGAACTTTTGATAAAGTATTTGTAAGAAGAGATGTGAGATGTTTAGACAGAGCAACAGGTTGGCCTAAAGAGTATTCGCCCTTGTGGGGTGATGTCCCGAATATGAGGTTTGGAAAAATGGATAAACTTTGACAACAAGACAAGCTGTCTTGAAGAGAGCTCAGCCTGGGCTTAACATAGGTGATGGACTAGCTTAGATTGTCCATGGAAATGACGAGTTGGCTTAAAGATAATATACTCTATCATAGAGAGAAAGATCATGCTGCTAAGTCTAACAAAATGTCACGTCAATATTAGGTAAAATCTTTCCTTACATAGGATGGACAGATGAGTTGACTTGAAGAGAGTGAGAGTCTTCCCTAGATTGTCATGCGATTAGGACTAGTTATGGAGTATGATAGTAACGAGTTAACTAGGAGAAAGTCTACTCAATATCGAGCAATCGGTCGACACATGGATAGATAGTTGAAAATCGATAGAGTGATGAGTTAACTCAAAGAGAGTTTACCCAAGCAAATGTAACCATTGCTCCAGAGTGGCGTGTTGATTTAGGCAAGGCCTTCTCTAGCCAACATGATAAATGCCCTAAGGTGATTTGAATATAGTTGATTAGTGTATCAATCCCCATATGAGAAATTGAGCAAAGTTACAAGTTTACTCGAATAGAGTCTACCTTGACTATAGAAGGTAAGTTCCCTAGAGTACCGAATCAATTTGAATAGAGTATTCTCTTAAGTTGAAGTAAAAAAGTAAGAATAACAATGTGCTCCCTGATGTCAGATAAATTCCCCTTATGATGCGTACCTTAGGAAATCATTTGGGTAGGCTCACTATTGTGAGAGACACTCTGCTAAGGTTTATCTATGCATATTTTTTAAAAGGTAAAGAAAATCTATTAATGTGACAGACAGATTGATTGGTCTTGAGACCGATTGATTGGTCTATAAAAATACTGCGAGCTTCCCCTGATAGATTGATCAAGACTGATGATGGATTGATCGGTCTGTAGCAATACAACGAGTAGTCATAGAGAGATCGATAGACAAAACAATTAGAATTGCTAACTGATCATTCAATTTGGGGACCGATCGATTAGTCTGCTTTGGAACTGTATTATTTAAGCTACTGGGGTTGCAGCTGCTTATAGTCTAACCTAGTTTTCACATATTTTTTTGCCCCAAAACATCATTCTTTTATTCTCCAAACGATTATAGTGAAAAGTGTGAGCCCATGAATGTAGGCTCAACTTGTCGAACCACATAAATCTTTATCTTGTTCATTGGTTGCTTTCTTGTTCGTTTTTTGTTCTTTTGTGACTTGTGTGTTCTTTATGCGACTTATACATGGCATTATCTATCGTGATCAATCTCCAACACATGTACATGACTTGAGTCTTTTAAAACCTTTGCCTGATATGAATGGAACATGTATGAAGACTTGCTTATTGACATCCTTAGCCACTAAGATTGGCTTCATGGCCCTTAGGACACTCAACCTTTGTTTTTGCCAAACTGAATTAGCCTTTAAGTTTCATTTTTTACTTTGGTGGGATTTTTGATGTTCGAATCTTGATGTGCGAAATTCTATTTTGAGAGACTTTTTGAAAGGTTTAATGCATTCCAAATACATTAGTTGAGTCAGTTAATTGACCAAAAGGTTCATTGATTATCGTACACACAATTCGTCATGTACCAAGGTGAGCTTCCTAATTGTGAATTTGCAATCATTCATTAATCATGCTCAAATTTTCTTAAAAATAAATTAGCTAGAATGGTCTTGGAAAGATGCTAAGATTTAAGAATGTCTCCAATGCTGAGGGAACGATTTTGGAGTATAGAGAATTGGACACCGGCATTTGGGAGCATGCTGAATATTCTTTAAAACTTAGGCAGTGTTTGTTTCGCATAAAATATTTTTTAGAAAATATTTTTCGTATTGTCTGGTATTTGGCACGATAAAAATTAAAAGTCATCAAAAAATATTTTCCAAGACAATAGAAAATAAGTTGAATTTGGTGAAAAATATTTTTCATATTTTTTATGGCAGAAAATATTTTTTACCCTTACCAATTGGCGTTTGGGAGAGCGGGGATCGGGGGGTCGGGAGTATGGTTCAATGAGTTCAAGGTCCCAAGATCCCAAGGGTGCAGGGTCCCAGGGGTTCGGGTTCCCAGAATCCCAAAGGTCTAAGGTCCTGGGATCCTGAGGGTCTGGGGTACTGAGGGTCTAGGGTCTTGAGGATCTCGGGGGTTTTGAGATCCCATGGGTCTAGGGGTCCCGGGGGTCGAGGGTCTCAAGGTCCCATGGGTCCGGGGGTCCTAAGGGTTTGGGGGTCCTAAGGGTCTGGGGGTTTAGGGTCCCGAGATTTTGGGGGTCGGGGTTCGAGATTCAGGGTTCTAGGGTTGCTAGGTCTAGGGGTCTCGAGGGTTCAGGGGGTTTGAGGAATCGAGGGTCCTGGGTCCCGAGTGTCCCGAGTTCCCGTGCATTCGGAGGTCCTTGGGTCCCGGGTTCTAGGGGTCCGGGGTCCCAGGATCATGGTGGGTTCGGGGCCCCGAGTCCCATGGGTTCAGGAGATTGGGGGTCTGGGGGATTGCGGTCCTAGAGGTCTTAAGGGTCCGAGAGTCCTGGGTTTTGAGGTCCCAGGTGCCAGGGTCGAGGTGGTTCGGGGTCCTAGGATCTTGGTTGTCTAGGGTCTTGAGGTCCCGTTGGTTTGGGGGATCAGGGGTCCTGAGGGTTTAGGGGTCCTTGGGGTACTAGGCCCAAGGGGACCAGTGGTCTGAGGTTCCGTGGAGGGTCCCGTGTTTCGGGGGACCTGGGTCCCGAGATTCGGGGTCTCATGGGTCCGGGGGTCCCGAGTCTCGGCATTATAGGGTTTTGGGTTTGGAGATCTTGGTGGGTTCGGGGTCCTGAGGTCTTATGGGTCCAAGGTTCCGGTGTCTAAGGGTTTGGAGCCGGTCCCGGGGGTCCTTAGGGAGTGAGAGTCTTGGGTTTCGAGGTCCCGAGGTCGTAGGGTTTAGAGGTCCTAGGATCTTGGTTGTTTGGGGTCCCGAGGTCCCATGGGTCCAGGGGACCAGGGGTCCTGAGGGCTCGAGGGACCGGTGCTCTGAGGTTCCAAGGGTCTAAGGGTCTAGAAGTCTAAGGTTCCAAGATCCCGGGGTCACTGTCATCATCGTTGCCATTGTTTTTATCGCCGTCATTGCCACTAATTCTAACACTAGCTACAGCATCCACTAGCACCGTAATTTTTAATGTCGGAACCAAACACAAAAAATATTTTCCACAAAGTTAGTGATATCCTAAGAAAAATGTATTTCGTCAAAACAAACGGTGACTCAAATACAATCCAATTTAATTTTGTGAAACTTCAGTTGTGACCTAAGAATGACCTAATGATTATCCCTAAGCAATGATGTGTAATATTCTTACAAAAATTATTTTTTAATTCATTGTTACGAGAAGAATCTAAAATGTACAGAAGTTTAGACTAAAATACGAAAAATCATTTAGGACAAAAAATAAGTATTTATCAAAACTTTTTGACAAATACAACCATTAATTAAATTGATTTACAACGTAGACAGAAATCGGATAAATAGAGAATATTTTATTTCATCTAGATCGAAGGTTGCACATTAAAGTTTGAAGTTAGAGATAGAAGCCACTTTCAATCAATCATTTTTTACGTTAATAATGATTGATTTGCATGTGTCAATTATGTGTATTTAATTTTCATTTATGCTGTACTCATAGGTTGTTAGTAGCATTAGATTGAGGAATCTTTAAAAATAAAAAATAAAAAGTAAAAAGAGAAAATGAAATATTGCGAAAAGACATAAGGTAGAAGCTAATTTTCATCTCTATTTAGATGAGAAATTTATGTAGAAAATGGGCTTGAGTTCCTTTATTGTTTTTGTAGTGGGACCTTATCACGTTTAAAAACTTTGTAGAATGGAGATTCATACTAACATTTCTAAGCATGGTGTGGATAGCGTTTTTATATGATTTTTTCATCTTTAGCAAGACAAATTTGTATTTGTTCAAATGATAATACTTTTTAAATTTTTCTCGTTACAAGAAATCAAAAAAATAAAAAACAATTGACCATAAAATATAAAAAATTCATGTAAAACGAAAAAAATACTATATTTTTAGATTCATTTTATTATGACGAACCGATAAAATAAGAAATCTTAGAGGAAATTTTTTAAAAAAACCATAGAAGATAGAAAAAAGTCACAAAAGAATTCACAAAAAAAGCTATCCCAATTATTATCTAAGTTCTTTTGCAACAATTACCTCTATTTAGCTTAGGTTCTAACTTTGGAAAGTAATGTTTGGCTTTATATTGAAACAATTATTTCTTTGTTTTTTTCATTTTTTGTTTTTCACTTTTCTACAAACTTGGAACGTTTTATTCAGCTTTATTTCATTCAATTTTATTTCGATTAATTCACGTATAGTTTTCCTGCATCTGTTTTGTCATGCAGATATATGTAGTGTTTTGGTGTGAATTTAGGCAGAAAATAAAGCAAAAGGAGAAATAGAGAAAAATAGAAAAAGGTAGAATTTTCCCTTTTTTTGTAGGGTTAGGAAATAACGAGAGAATGAACCATCTATTATTAATTAAAATTTAAATACCTGACTAATTAATAATAACTAAGCACATAAATTCATAAAATGTTAACATTCATTTTTTTAGCAGGATTAACCATTTTTTTGATTAATTAACAATTTATGGACTGGACTAGTTCATAATGCAAACTTGAAAGCATAAAGTTTTACATATTTAGCGTGATATGTACATTTCCAAGCATGACAAACTCTCATTTTCTTCATAATATTTCATCACTGAATCGAACCGGGCACCTTCAAACCCTGTTTGATTTATAAGAAATAATAAAATAAAAACTTTACTGCAATATATATATATATATATATGTAAAAAGTTTTAAAAAATCAACCTTTTTATAATGCCAAATAGAGCCTTAATTTGTGAATGATTCCAAAAAGATTAAATTAATCATCTAGTCATTAGTTAATTAAGCACTAGATTCAGACATTGATGGGAAACAAATTAATATTGGATGCCCTTAAAGCTATCGAAAATAGATTGGTAATGTGTCTGTGCTCGTTTCGGAGCTCCGCTCGTATTATGATGGAAATCTTTTATTTTGTAATATTTATTGAGTTTGTTATTTGGGATATCTTATCTCACATTAGCGAGAGAAAAAAATTAAGTATTATATATAAAAAAAAACTTTTAAATTATTACAAATAATTTGAATTTAATTATTTTATTTTATTGTTAGACTCTTTATTTAAGTTATTGGGTTTGTAGTTCACTTAAATCGTTACAAATGATATGAAAGCCAATTCTGGTCCCGTAACGGGCTTCATGATGGTGTCGATAAAGGAGTAAAAATTTCAGAGAATGATAAAATCCCAATGTTATATATTGTCCACGCTAATGAGCTGCTATTCATATCCTAATTAAGGGAAGTACTTGGGTCACGCAATGAGAGCAGTGCATATTTGAGTGAAAAATATTGTAATACTCGATATTACATTGATGATACATAAAAAAATTAAGTCTAATATATAAAATAAACATGTAGGCTACTACAAATTGTTGAAAATAATAAATTATAAAAAATTAAGATCTCGTTAATTATGGTTTGGTTACTGAAATCAAGATATGAAGAAATTGAAATTTTATTGATTGTAATTTGATTTGTAAGTTATTTTCTTCATTCGCGGTAATCCTTATTAATCATTATAAATAAATAATTATATGTCTTTGAAGGTAAACCAAAATTATTGAATTCTATTATTTTACTTGGTATTAGAGCCAAAATATGAAGAAGAAGAAGAAGGAGAAAAAAAACTGTTCATAAACCCGAGCTGTCGTCACTGCTTTTCTTCACCTTTATCGTTGATATTCCTTCATCGGTATCACGAATCTATCACTGGAATACTGTCACCGTCGAAGTCTTTGTCGCCGTCGTTGGTTTTCTCTCACCACTACCACTACCACTACCGTTGGTTTTTGTTCACCTTTTTTTTCTTTTCTTCACAGCCGATACAGTTCTTTCTCTTCCTCGTCATTATGGGTTGTGAATTTTAGATCACTATGCTTCTTTGGTATTGATATATCATTAAAATCTCAATATATTATATTGTTGACTTTGACAGTACATTTTTTAAAGAATTATTATTCTTTTATTCTTATTCTTGGTTTTGAAGCTACCAATGTTATTTCGGTAGCATTGTTCTTATTTTTTACGGCTACCGTTGTTATTCCGGTAGCATTGTTCTTATTTTTTGGGGCTACTGATATTGTTCTGGTAGTATTGTTCTTATTTTTTAGGACTACCGATGATATTTCGGTAGTATTGTTCTTATTTTTTTGGCTACCATTGTTGTTCCGATAGCGTTGTTCTAAAATCTAGTTAGTTTTTTTAAGCTGAAAAGCTAAGTTCGGAGACCGATTCTAAGCACGTCCAGTGAACCATCTCTGCTTAAGTCTTTAATTATCAAGTTAGGTTTGATTGATATCTTTGCCCCAGTTTGAGCAAGTGTGTTGGAAATAATATATTTTAAGAAATTAAGATCTCGTTAATTATGATTTGATTACTGATATCAACATATTAGGAAGTTGAAATTTTATTGATTGTGTTTTGATTTGTAAGCTATTTTCTTTCTTTTCTATAATTTTTTTATCATTATAAATAAATAATTATATATTTTTACTCAAGTTATTGGATTAGTCATTCACTTAGGTCTTTAAATTTTTCTAAATAAAAAATAAAATTATTTAGGTTGTCTAATTTTTTTGTTTTCCAAAGTTATATCTATTAATAAGTTTCTAAACATATATCATACAATTTCTAAACTATCAATACTCAATTAATTTAATTTTTTACATAAACAACCTTCTTAATAAATTTTAAATAATAATTAAATTTAATCATAAAAATATATCTCAAAATCATCCTAGTTAAAATAGTACAGTAGCGTGCTGAGCCTTAGGTCATGGCGTACACCCTGCCCTCAAGTTATTCCGATCTCATTAATGACGTGCTATCAGATAGCCTGAAATAAAAAGTTGAATAAATTTTTGAGAATAATAATAAAATGTCTATTAAGTAGGTATGGCAGTTGGTTCGACAGCTTTCGCTGCCAAATTGTCATTTTTATTAGGAGAAAGCATCATTAATTGTGCCGTAGTTGATGTTACCTTTCTGTCTTATTCAGCTCGTTTAAACTTCATTTTCACTTTCATATCCAAATTTTCTTGAGTAATTGTTTTTAAATAAATACACACACACACATATATATATATATATATATATATATATATATATATATATATTGTGT
>JAULJZ010177365.1:0-23112 GCA_032270985.1 Heliamphora pulchella
GATAAACAATAAAGGAGATACAATAGAATCAAATCAGAATCAATCTAATCAATCTAATATTCTAATCAATCTAAATCAAATATTCTAACACATCCAAACAATGGGAATGACATACATTCAACCCAAAACCTTCAAATTTGCAAGATATAAGGTTTAAAAATCATCTTTTAAGAGTTCATAAAATCAACCTCCAACAAATTCACATGCTTTGGCCTTATGGCCTTACAATCCTTAGGAATTCATTACAAAACCTATTCATAAACTATCATCCAAGCCCAAGTTCAAAAGTACGATAAACAAAACACCATCCCTTGCTATCATGCCATAGGATCTCCTCCAACACCTGAAAAGGTTATTGAAACACCGTGAGGCGATACTCAATGGGATATGACTAAACATGAATAAATGCATGATATGTAAAAAGGTAATTCATGCAACTACCATAGTACATAAACAATTCTATGAACTTTCTTTTCTTCCCAATCCTCAACAAGTTCCACAATTTTGCATTTCAGGGACTTTACTAAGCATTGTACTACCACTCAGACAAGAATCACTACACAAGTAGGAAATGCCACACAAGCTAATTACACTACACATGCTAAGATTGCAATAAAGGTTAAAATCGCCACACAGGCTAATTACCACATAAGCTAATTAATCGATAATTTCACAATCACATACATTAACTTTAACCCTATCACAATTATCACAATGCAACACATGTATAAACCCTTCAATCTCAAGGATGGGGATTAATCCCTTTCATTCATCATTCATGACATAACATACTTTTACACCCAATCTCCACATTATCCAATGAATTCTTCAATTTCACAATCAAACTCAATTAACACATCAAAACTCAAATCTCTAAATTTTCCCCTAACTAGGGTTTGCAAATCAAAACAAATTTCAACATAGGTAAACATCTAAACTTCACTTAACTCAATTAAGTTCACCATTTTTTACTCAACATCTTCCAAATCTCAATTCTCAAACCTCCAGAGAAACTAGGGTTTTACAAAAATAAGGAGGTTTCATGCCATTTTATTCAAATGAAAGCAATTAATCACATATTCATTGTATTTATTCAAGATTAGTTAAAAATTCTACATCGGTGAACCAAAACTCGAAGTTTTAACACACCCAAAACGCTCGAACTTGTAGAATTAAAAATCTATTCAGTTGGAAGTGTGGCTCTTGACGCCTAGAACACTCTTTGTTCTTGAGGTTTAAACCAACTCCAAGCCCAAAACCATCCAAATGTAGAGGGAAAGTAGAGAATCTCAAGCTTTCAACAATGGAGGAAGAAAAGAGAGGGAGAAGAGGGAGAGAGAATTTCGGGTGAGGGGGGGAGAAGGGAGAAGGCTAAAGCTTCTCCAGAAGCTTTGGCTCAAAAGCCGAAGTCACTAACTCCCAAAAAGACCAAAATATCCCTATGGTTCCACAATGTGCTTAATTCACATACAGATATTCAAACCTGAAAAAATCAATTTTTAATATGTAACTTAGAAACTTGATGATTTTGACATGCAACAAAGAAATAAATATCACACCAACAGATAAAACATCAAACACACAATGAGACATGATATTTTACGTGAAAAACCCCAGTAAGGGTAAAGACCACGGGACTAATCCTAATCCGAGAGAAATAAGCACTAAATAAAAGTTTGGTTACAAGAAAAGTCTTACAACACCAGTTGAATCCTCAACCTAAAGCTACCCGTCTTTTTGCCAAATCCTCATAAGCCAATCCCGTGCTTTCTTGCCGCAGAAATCCTCCTCCGGACTTATCACTTGAGACTCCTCTCAAGTATTGGGTGTGACGATGAAGATGATGAATTGACGACGATCGTTGAATGAGTTAAACTATCATGAAATCGCCAATCACAAGATCTTCCCGTAGAGCCTCTAGAAGCAGTCTCTCAAAGAACTAATCTCAATGCACTTCTATAGTTGCCTAAAACTAAAACATATAAAAGAAAGCTGCTAACCCTAAGCTGAAAAAGGAAACAAAATCTGCACAGGACCGATCAATCGGTTAATCGTCTATTGGTTAAAAATTCCCGGTATTTTAACACAGGCCTTCTTAGGGTGATTTCTGCAAAAGGACCGATTGATCGGTTAAAGGACCGATCGATCGGTTAAACACCATTCTCAGTTGTTTAATGCACCTATTCAATGAAAACCAAAGAAACAACAAACTTTCCACAGAGCAGTTAACATTAGTCCATCAAAAACAAATTTTGCCAAGAATATAATATAAACCAAGAATATAATATTACGAGTGTAAACCTAACAATCTCCTCCTTTGGCAATTCTGTGACAACCCAAAGGAAAAGAGAACCAAGAAGATAAAAAAAAATGAATATCCATAATCAAAAAATATAACCTTGGCATATTCATTAACAAGGAAAAGAGATATCTTTAAAGTGTGTGAGCAATGTATATTCATATCCCATCTCTATATTCACAAAGTGTGTGAGCAAGAGTTTTTAACAAAGAAACCATCCAACCAATGATATATAGCCCAAGAAAAAATGTATCTATCGCCAACCAGATATACATCTCACAAAAAAAATTCAACCATCACAGCTATATCTCCAACCAACACTATCTCCCCCTTTGTTACTGCATAGCCAAACAAAAACTAAAAACAATAAAAAAAAACACTAAGCATGAGGGAGCCGAGAGACCACGTAAGTCATGAAGTCTTGCATCTCCTTCCATGTCTCATGCTGATGATGAATAAGATCATGAACATTAGCCCATAGAAGACTGACCTCCTCCTCGAGCCGCTCCAAATGACTGGGAACATCCTCCCCCTCAGGAAGATCCGTCTCAGGGTCCAGTCCAAGCTCCTCGACAGCGTTATCAAATGTACCTGGATGAGAAAAATCAGGAAAAGAAGGAGTCTTGGGGATAAGAGAGGCACTCTTTTTTAAGGTGGTTTTAGAGATAGGCTGGGAGAGGAATTTCATGGAGTTAGGGTATGAACCAGAATGAACCTCTAGTACATAGAGAGACCAGAGAAACTGAGTAATCATAAAGCCAAAAGGAAGGCCAAGAGTAACTTTTCCCTCCACAATGCATACAATCCTCTGAAAAATGAGGTCACTCACATCCACGGCATTTTGATGAACAATGGCCCACAGAAGATAGCCATGCTGTTGAGAGATCACAGAGGAGTGACCTTTGGGGTCGATATTGGCGCACACGATGAGGTTAAGCAAACGGTAGGTGGCGGTAAGGTCACATTGGGGAATAAGAACCCAGCCACCTAGGTGCGAGTGACACCACAAAGATCCGAGGCAATAAGACCAAAATCGAAGGTATGCCAAGGAAAGTAATGGGGACGAGGAAAGTCAGGATCAACGGGACGGGATTCATGCCCGAGCCAGGATGCTACAGTATCTGGGGTGATAGTGAAGGATACACCCCTAACATGACCAGTATAGGTGTCAATGTCATCGACTTTTTTAGTCAAAGAGTTGTAGACCTCCCGAACCAGGGATAGATTAACCGAGAGGAAAGCATTAAACTGCAGGAGACCCCGCTAGTTTAATGCAAGAAAAGAATTTATGGCTAGATTATCAGGGAAGTCGCGTAACACGACATTCCTTTCAAACAAGATGGGTCGTTTTTCAAAAGAATCTTTGAATTGTTGAAAAGATGCTTTATTTTGAAAACGTCGCTCAACCTCAGAGACAACACTACCACTGGTGGACTTAGCTCTATATTTTGGAGGCATGATCAAAAACCCTAGAAGAAACTCACCAAAAATCGAATCACAAAGAAAAAACTAGATAGCCACAACCAAGGAAGAAGAGACCAAAAAAAATAAAATAATGGAGCACAACCCGAGAGGTTCGCGTGATAAAGAGAAGGAGAGCAAAAGAAAAAAAAACACAAAAAACAAACACAGAGAAAGTCGAATGAATACTAGCAAAGCACCAAGATGAAGCGAGTGAAAGGCAACAACAGCAAAATAAAGAAAACTAACCTAAACCCTAAAGAAAACCTTTTTTTTAAAATTATGTATAGAGAGAGGATGAAAAACAAAACAAATAAACTAAAAGAAACCCTAGAAACATACCTGAAAACGGATGAGACACACACGAAAATCCAACCCAACGGCTCAAGGTGATGAAAAGAAAACCTACGGTAAACAAAACAACCACAACCAACCCACTAAGCCCTAGGCAAAAAAAAAAATGATGAAAAATGAGAAAACAAGATGAGAAGACCACACTTACTTGAGAGATGGGAGAAGCACTGGTAGAGAGAACTTGAGCGTGAGAGATGAGAACTCCAGAGAGAAGCACTGGTAGAGAGAGAGAGAGAGACAAAAATTTCAAATGAAACTAATACCTAGCGTGAAGAGAGTTAAAAAAAAAACCAGCTGTAGATGATCGATCGATCCGTCTAATGACCGATTGATCGGTCAAAAGCAACCTTCGGTTCTTTTGAGCAGCAAGATAGAGAAACAAATAAACTGAGAGGGATAGGAGACTGCTTGAATGACAGATCGATCTGTCAACCTAAACTACACACACCAGACACCCAAAAAAAAATAGAAACTCTTTTTTATGGAAAAAAAAACACTTGTATGAAGAGTGAAAGGACCCAGAAGTATTCCAACATGGTTGAATGTTCTGATAAATTTCAAATTCAGAGTCAAGGCAAGCAATCAATGAGGTTAAAACTCACTAATATATGAGAAGAGATACATTTCGAACAAATTCTATGATAGTGAGTGTGTGCTCTAAATTGAACAGATATATCGAGTTTTAGCACATATAGAGACAAATGATATGAGTTACTGATTCAGATCAAATAGTCACTAGACACACAAATTGATTTTATTTTCAACTCAAACACGCTCGTCAGATAAACACCCCCTTAATGCAGGCACGGAAAGAAAATAAAGCATGGATCCTCTAGCGGCTGCCACACTAAGATGTGTGAGAAAGCAAGGCACGCTTAGTTAGCCATTTCCAGAATCAACCTTGTTCAAAAACAGCCACGAATGCAAAGGCAGCTTTCACACTAATACGAACGAAAAGGCAAGGTTCGTATAGGTAGCCATTTCCTTAGATACAAATGCATATGGGCACTTAAACCGAGGCAGCTACACACTAGTATGTATGAAAAGATATGGTTCGCATAGGTAGACATTTCCTTAAACAACAAACCAATATTTTGCCCAGATCAGAGAGAAATTAATCGTCTGAGACATAGGAGTTGTCAATATAGATCATGTCATGCACACAAGGAGAACGAAAACTATGTCAGAACTCAAACATCATTTGATTCCAATACATGGAAAATCGAACTACCATATTCAAATAGATGTGTACAGAATAGAATTTGGTCAAAATGTATTTCACTATCTATATGACTGGGCCAAAACTAACATAGAACAATAGCAAGTCTCCAGGAATGAATTCAAGCAGCACACACAAACAGTTACAGAGGAATACAACAAGGTACTTAACACTTAACACGAGGTTCCTAGTCCCAAATTGGCTTTTTTTTATATAAAAAAACCCTACTCGACAAAATAGACTCCTAGAGTCTTCCTGAGAAACTCAAACCGAAGATAATCAAGGGGTTTAGTCAAGATATCTACTCGCTAAAACTCAGTAGTGTTGTGCTCAAGAACAATTGTGCCATCCTCTACAAGATCCCGAATAAAGTGATGACGAATATCAATGTGCTTGGTTCGAGAATGTTGAACAGGGCTCTTAGAGATGTTTATAGCACTGGTGTTGTCATAATATAATACGATTGGACTCTGTTCAAACCCGTAATCAAACAACATATGCTTCATCCATAGAAACTGAGTGCACCCACTCCCAGCTACTATGTATTCAGCTTCAGCTGTAGAAAGAGATATGGCATTCTATTTTTTGCTGTGCCAGGAGACAAGATTGTTCCCTATGTAAAAACACCCACCTGAGGTGCTTTTTCTATCATCGACACTCCCAGCCCAATCAGCATCAATAAAACTGAGTATTTCAGCAGTCGTATCATAAGTAAACCAAATCCCAAACCCGAAAGTCCCATTCACATATTTGATGATACGTTTTATAGCTAATAAATGAGACTCTTTAGAACTAGCCTGATATCTAGCACATACCCCAACATTGAAGGCAATGTCAGGGTGACTCGCAGTCAAGTACAGCAAACTCCCTATCATACTTCTGTACATGGTTTGGTCAACAGGTTTTCTAAATTCATCTTTGGACAACTTAGTGGTGACGCTCATAGGGGTTCGGGCATGTTTTGAATTTTTTAAACTAAATTTCTTAACTAGATTTCTAGCATAATTGGATTGAGAAATAAACATTCCAGATTCAGACTTTTTGACCTGAAGCCCTAAGAAATAGTTCAATTCACCCATTAAGCTCATTTCAAACTCATTGCTCATCTCTGTTGAAAAATCTTTCACTAAAGTGTTATCAGTTGACCCAAAGACTATGTCATCGACATATATTTGAGCTACAAGAATGCCATGGGTCTAAATGTAAATAAACAAGGTTCTATCCACTCCACCCCTAGAGAAACCTTTTCCTAACAAAAAGGAGGTTAACCTGTCATACCAGGCTCTAGAAGCTTGTTTCAGCCCATTAGAAGCCTTTCTAATTTTTAGAACATGATTGGGCAAAAGACAGGTCAACAAACCCTTTAGGTTGTTCAACATATGTCTCTTCTTTAAGATCACCATTCAAGAAAGCACTTTTAACATCCATTTGAAACAATTTGATGTGAAGCTTACAACCTATGGCAAAAAGGATCCTAATGGATTCGAGACGAACCACAGGGGCAAAAGTCCCATCAAAGTCAACGCCTTCAACTTGAGTGTAACCCTATGCAACTAGTCTAGCCTTATTCCTAATCACTTCACCAAATTCATTTGTCTTATTTTTGAATATCCATTTGGTGCCTATGGCATTTTTGTCAAAGGGCCGAGGGACTAGTTCCCACACATTATTCCTAGCAAATTGTTCTAATTTCTCATGCATGTCATTAGTCCAATTTTTATCAAGTAAGGCATTATTAACAGATTTTGGTTCCAATAATGACACATAGCACATATAAGTTACCTCATCCTGCATTTGACGCCGAGTCCGCATCCTATCAGTGACTTCTCCCAGAACTTGAGAGATTGGGTGATAGAGCTTCACCCTCGCAGATGGTTCTAGACCTTTCTTTTGAGAACCCTTAGGTTTTGATTATTGCAACTGAGCTCCCTATTTCACACTTGTGGGAGTCTTCTGGGCAGGGTCTTCACGTACTTCCTGTGTAAACTGAATTTCAGCTTTGTTAGCTTTCGATTCTTCAACGAGTGAACCTGAAATAAAAGAATCAGTATTAGCAGATGTAAAAATCGGTTCATCATCAATAACCACGTTTATAGATTCCATAACAGTAGATGTTCTATTGTTAAAAACTCTATATGCACGACTATTTGTGGAGTAACCTAAGAAAATTCTTTCATCACTGCGAGGGTCAAACTTACCTAACTGCTCCCTATCCCAAAAAATGTAGCACTTACTACCAAAAGTACATAAGTACTTAACATTTGATTCAGTTTCTTTCCACAGCTCATAGCGGATATGAAGGGTTCCTGGTCTTAGGTAAACATGGTTGATTATGTAACAAGCAGTATTCACCGCTTCTGCCCAAAAATATTGTGAAATCTTCTTATCATGCTTCATGACCCGTGCCATTTCTTGAAGAATTCGATTTTTTCTTTCAGCCACACCATTTTGCTGAGGAGTTTTTGGTGCAAAAAATTCATGATGAATACCAAACTCTTCACAAAATGAGGTGAACTCAAAGTTTTCAAACTCCTTATCATGATCAGACCGAATGCGGATAACGAAATTGTGGGACTTGGATTTTTCATTTTGAAGCTTAAGGATAAGAGTTTTGAAAACAGAAAACGTGTCTAACTTCTCTCTCAAAAAATTATCCCAAGTAAATCGAGAGAAATCATCCACAACCACAAAGATGTATTTCTTCTTTCCTAAACTTTTAGTCCCAGTTGGTCCCATCAAGTCCATGTGAATCAGCTCCAAAGGAGCTTTGGTGCCTAAACCATAAGTTTTCTTATGTGGAACTCTAGTCTGTTTACCTTCCTGACATGCACCATAGACCCGACTCAATTGACCTCCCAACTTTGGAATTCCTCTGATTAACTCTTTATTGGCAATCTTAGTCAGATCCTTGTAATTAACATGTCCAAGTCTTCGATGCCATAATTCAGCATCATTGATTTTGACATAATTACAAGTTTTAGCACTTAAAGGAATAATCCCATTGCAATTATTAGACGTTCTAACACCATGCATGATAATTTTACCTGTCTTATAAGAAATAATGCAATTATCTTTTAAAAAATGCACTTCATGATGAGTGTCATACATCTGACTGATGCTTAATAGATTTGCCTTTAAACCGTCAACCAAAAGAATATTTTCCAACTTAGGAAGCCCAGAGGAAGAGAAAGTGCATTTTCCTATGATTTTTGTTGAATTTCCATCCCAAAAAGTCACCATCTCACCATTATAAGATTCTAAAGTGGCAAACAAGGATTTATCCCCAGACATGTGTCGAGAGCAACCACTGTCTAGATACCACATATGAGAACTTTGAGCTCGCATGGCAGTCTGAATCACATATGCTTTTAGATCTTTGAATTGAATCCAAACTTTTCTAGTTTTCACAGGAAGCGACTCTTTTACATGTGTTCTAGGAGAATTTAGTAAGGACGGTCTGTGAAAGGAGACAAAATAACTTAAGTGAGACATGTTATGCAATTTAAAGCAATGTGGTCTGATATGACCTCTCATTCCACAATAATGGTAAATAGGAACAAACTTCTTATTTCCTATGGGCATCCGATGTAAGAGTTTGCAATAAGGACGAATGTGACCCAGAATACCACAATGGTGACAGATAGGAGATGAGTTAGGCTTTCTTACCTTGCCACACTGTAAGGTGACCTTACCTGTCGTACTTGTTCCTTCTGTCCTCACTTTCACTTCCTCTGCCTGCTTAGCTTTCACAAATATCGGGCCTGCTTGTTCTTTTAGTTTTCCCATGGATTGACTTGATGTGCTAGCAAATCCTAAACTTGCTCTGTCACAAGCTGTATTTTGATCACCAAGAAGCCCATCCAAAGCACGTGACTCTGCATTCCAACACTTGAGAGTAGCATTAGCTTGATTCAATTTATTTTCAAGATCAGTGATATGACATTCAAACTCAGACAATTTAGCCGACTTATCATCGTTCAAAAGTATGAACTTTTTTTTATCTTATTTACAGTTTTTCAAGTTAATGAACAAGATATTCAATTCATTTTTCAAATCTCCTTTTTCTTGAGCTATCAGTAGCTCTTGCATAAGTTTTTCTTTCTCACTCTCAAAGGTTTTAAGTAGAAAAGCAAGTTTGGCACATTTTTTTATTAGCACATAGCTCTCCTTGTACAGCTTATCGTAAGCTCCTTGGAGAGTATCACTATCTTTTCCTTCAACATTTTGGACATTATCTTCATCTTTCTCATCCTCATTTACTAATTTATTCAGTTCAATGATACTATTATCAGAGTGAACAGAAGTAGTAAAAGCTATAATGTTATTGTCATCATATTGATCTTCATTGTCATCACTCAACTCGGGTTCGCTTTTATCGTCCCAAGTTACAGTGAACACTTTTTGCTTCTTTTTCATCTTGTTTGGACATTCCTAAGCAATGTGTCCAAAACCTTTGCACTCATAACACTGGAGGTCAGAACCTTGAGGTTTTTGCCCCTTGAGCTGAAGTGAAAGCCAGGTTTTTTGAAGATTTATGATTTTTAAAATTCAGCTCATACGTTTGCAAGTTTCCAACCAAGCTTTCCACTGTAATAGAATCAATGTCTTTACTTTCCTCTATTGCAGTGGCTTTTGGTTGGAAGCGTTTAGGAAGAGATCGTAAAATTTTTTTAACAATTTTTGAATTAGGAATCTTTTCACCAAGATTAAAAGAAGTATTAACAATGCCACTTAACTTGGCATAAAAATCGTCAAACTTCTCGTCTTCTTTCATACAAAGTGTTTCAAAATTTGTAGTAAGATATTGAAATTTGGAAATTTTTACAGTTTGAGTCCCTTCATGAGTGATTTCTAATATTTTCCATGCTTCTTTAGCCAACTCACAAGTGCTTATTCTACGAAATTCCTCCTGAGTGACCCCACTAAACATGGCGTTCATAGCCTTACTATTCCAACCAGCATTCTCAAAGTCATTTCTATCTCATTTAGCCGATGGCTTAGGGACACTTTTTTCATCTACAGTCATGGTTGGATACTTATAATTCTCAGTAACAACTAACCAAACCCTTTCATCAATGGACTTAAGAAAAGCTCTCATCCAAACTTTCTAGAATGGGTAATTAGTCCCATCAAGCAGAGGGGGTCTACCAGTGGATGCACCTTCTTTTAAAAATTTCATATATGCAAATCAAAACCAAGAAACAAGAATCAAGGAAAAACCTGCTATGATACCAATTGAAAAAACTAGTTTTTAATATGTAACTTATAAACTTGATGAGTTTAACATGCAACAAAGAAAAAAATATCGCACCAACAGATAAAAAATCCAACACACAATGAGACAGGATTTTTTATGTGAAAAATTCCAATAAAGGTAAAAACCACGGGACTAATCCTAGTCCGAGAGAAATAAGCACTAAATAACAATTTGGTTACAAGAAAAGTCTTATAACACCAGTTGAATCCTCAACCTAAGGCTACCCGTCTTCTTGCCGAATCCTCGTGAGCCAATCCCGTGCTTGCTTGCCGCAGAAATCCTCATCCGGACTTGTCACTTGAGACTCCTCTCAAGTATTGGGTGTGATGATGAAGATGATGAATTGACGACGATCGTTGAATGAGTTAAACTATCATGAAATCACCAATCACAAGAACTTCCCCTAGAGCCTCTAGAAGCAGTCTCTCAAAGAACTATTCTCAATGCACTTCTACAGTTGCCTAAAACTAAAACATATAAAAGAAAGCTGCTAAGCCTAAGCTGAAAAAGGAAACAAAATCTGCATAGGACCGATCGATTGGTCAAACAAGATTCTCGGTATTTTAACACAGGCCTTCTTAGGATGATTTCTGCAAAAAGACCGATCGATTGGTTAAAGGACCGATCGATCGGTTAAACACCATTCTCGGTTCTTTAATGCACATGTTCAATGAATACCAAAGAAACAACAAACTTTCCACAGAGTAGTTAACATTAGTCCATCAAAAACAAACTATAGAACCATTGTCACAGAGTTGCTAAGAATATAATATAACGAGTGTAAACCTAACAAAACCGTCCCGAAATTAATATTAATTTAAAATATTAATTTAAAATTTTTATTTTCTAGATTTATCGAAATTTAGAATTATCCTCGAATAAAATTTCTTGAGTCTCTACGCACACAGGCAAGTCTAACAAAGCTTTTTAAAAAAATTACCGGGCTCACTAGCCCTTCATATATAACAAGCACATAACTCAGAAATAATACCACATAGGTAGACTATTATGTAAATATTTAATTACAAAAAATTTAAAATGGGATTGAGTCTCACACTTTTATTCACGAATTTGCTATATGTCTTTTGACTTTATATATTCAACAGAAATTATTTCACTTGAAAACAAGTATTTTATGTTTTTATGTCTATGATGTATATAAGGAAACTTACTGTTATATTTATTACCTTTTGCCTTTCCCTTTGCCAATTGGATGTCACCATGTAAATAGATAGCTAACACAGATTTAGGCCACATAGGAATACCTTCTAAGAAGTGGCGAAGCCATTCAACCTCTTCTTTAGCTATGTCGGAAGTGATTAACTATTATTCTATTGTGAACTTGGTAATACATGTCTATTTGGATTATTTTCGTGACATAGTTGCATCACCTAAAGTGAAAACGTATCGACTTGTGGATTTTGGGACATTAGTATCAAATATCAAGTTTTCATCACTGTATCCTTCCACGTTCTAGTATAATACAACTCATAGGTTTGTTTGTATCTCATATATCTTAATATCCTTATGATCGTCTGCGAATGGTCAATCCCAAGATTAGTAGTATTCCTACTCAATTTACTTACAACATATGCCAAACTGCCCTAGAGTACGATACTGGTTTGCCATAGGTCTGAAGGGTTGTCTCTTGTGTGCGATGGTTGGGCACGAATGGAGCTTGTTTGGTAGAAAGGAGAGTAACCTTTCGGGGAGTAGAGACCGAGTGTAGAAAGACCAATGGATAAATTTTGTATTACATAAAAAAACTAAAAGGATAAAGCAGAACAGGCGCTTCTCGTAAGCGTTTGGATTCACCAACCAATATTGTGCAAGTACTGAAGAAGGACATAAGAATTCGAGCATGCGTTGATTTCAGAGATCTCAATAAGACTCGTCTAAAGGATGATTTCTCCCTCCCCATATAGAAGTGTTGGTCGATAATACCGCTAGACACGCATTCTTGTCTTTCATGGCCCTTTGTAGTATATTGGCTATATATCATAGGAATGTTAACTCAAAGGCAGCCAATTGGTTAGGTCTCATACAAATCATTAATTATATGAGACTCCCAATAATACAGAAATATTCTAATTATGACATGCCTTCACCTATATTATTGGATAAATGGAGATTCATATCGACAAGTGTCCTTGCAATACAGATGTCATTCTTATTGAATTTCTCAAGTATCTTTCCACCATAATGAGATTGAAACAAAGCATAAGCCATCATATATTTTAGTGGTCTTCATTCCTAGTATTACATCTTCAATTCCCATATCTTTTTATGTCAAACCTTTTATTCAATATTTTCTTGATAGTTTTAACTATAGCATTATTACTGCCAAAGATGAGTATGCCATCAACTTAAAAATAAGCAATAACATAACCTTTGTCAGTGTTTTTCACATAGACACATTTGTCACACATGTTGATTTTGAAACCATTTAACCATATTATGCTGTCAAAATTTTCATGCCATTGTTTAGATATCACCATTCAAGAATGCTGTTTTAACATTTATTTTAAGTATTTCTAGATCAAATAACGATGTAGTAGAAATTAACATTCTTATAGGTGTTTTTCTTATTACAGGCAAGTAAGTATCAAAGTAGTTCTCTTATTTTATATGCTTGTATCACGTAACTACAAGTCTCGCCTTGTATTTCTCTATTAACCTATCTATTTTTATTTTTCTCTTGAATATCCATTTATATTCAAGAGGTTTACAATCAAGTGGAAGATCCACTTGTTCCCAAGTATGATTTTCAAAATAGAGTTAATTTCACTATTAATTAACCCTTTTCACGAAGGTGCATCCACGGAAGACATCGCTTCCTTGAATGTTTGAGGCTCATTTTCTAACAAAAATATTAGAAAATCTTGACCAAATATTTATATGTTCTAGCTCGTTTACTACGTCTAGATTCATCATTATCTCTTAATCCTTAATCCGTATCTTCTACTTGACTACTACTGGTTGCATTATCATAAGTTCTTCTAAGAAAAAATATTCCTTGTGTAGTTTTGCACAAAAACACTTGTTCAAAGAATGATGTATTTTAAGATTCAATACTATATAATTATGAATCTTAGGATTATCACTCATGTGTACTAGAAATCGATATTCTCTATTATTTTTTACATATCCTATAAATATATAATCAACAATTTTTAATTCTATCTTAACCCTTTTAGGGTCTAGAATCGCAACCTTAGCTAAACACCTCCACACACTTATTATTTATAGGAAGGTCTTCAACATTTCCATAACCTATAGGGGTCTTATTCATTTTTTTGTAGAGTACCTTGTTGAGAATGTAATTGACAAAAAATATCGCTTCCCTCCCACATGTTCTGAGGTAACCAACAAGTTATAAGTAAAGTATTCATCATTTCCTTTGAAGTTCTCATTAGATGTAGATTTCAGACCTATGAATGGGAATAATCCCGAAACTCACAAAGAAAAAAGGAAGTAAGTTAGACAAAAAGATTATTCTATTTTACTCTGCTATTCCATTTTACTTTGGATTATATGGAGCTTTCTTTTGATGGATAATTTCATGTTGTGACTAGAATTCAACAAAAGATTATTCATATTCACTACCACTATCATTCCTTAGAACTTTAATCTTTTTGTCAAGTTGGTTCTCAACCTCTGCTTTATATAGTACGAACGTTTCTAAGGTTTCATCTTTACTTCGTAACAAATACACATAACAGTACTTAGTACAATTATTTATAAAAGTGAGAAAATATTTTTTGTTTTCTCGTGTTAAAACAAGTTTCAAATCATAGTTATCACTATGGATTAACATAAGAGGCTCGGTACTCATTTCCATTGATTGAAAAGATGTTTTAAATTATTTTGCTTCTATACAAGTTTGACATTTATGATTCGAGTCAACACTAAAATTGGGCAAAAGATCCATGTTAGTTAATTTACACAAAAAATCAAAATTAACACGACCTAATCTATCATACCACATAATGGAATACTCAAATAAGTAAGTAGATGATGTATTATTATTAACTTTAGGCAAAACAATGGGTACATTGAGTTTGAACAGACCATTGGACATATACCATTTGCCTACGTATATGTCCTCCTTACTCAGTACAAATTTGTCAAATACAAAGACTAATTTAAAGCCATTCTGGCTTAACAATGATCCTGACACAAGTTTTTTACGAATCTCTGGCACATGCAGGACATTATTTAGTGTCAACTCCTTAATCGAAGTCATTTTTATAGCACAACCTTTTCTTATCCATTGACATTTGCAATAAATGAGTTTCCATGAGGAGCTCTTCTCCACATATTACAGGTTGAAAAGTGGTGAACATTTTTTAGTCCGCATAAACATATCGGGTTGCATCGGTATCTACCCACCATTCTTCAGGGTTGGATCCCACCAAATTCACTTCGAAAACAACAACAGTCAAATTCATCTTAGACACGTTAGAAGAAAGATTCCATTTCTTACTAATATTGGCCTCAACATGCTTTGGCTTCTTGGAGGCACTTTCTTGGTCTTTACAGCAACGGTATTCCTTCGCGCGGTGGTTTGGCTTATCGCATACGAAGTACATCCCCTTGAACATTCTTTAAATCACTACCTTTGAAGTTTTGGCCATGATTTTCTCATCTTTTCCCTCTCTATGCTTGTTCCTCCATGTTTGGCTTAGCCTCGAACTATAACCCCTGATTTTCTGTCCTTTCTACACAGTGGTTATTCTCTTTAATCCTCATTCTCACTATTAGATTTTCAAGTCTCATTTCTTTATGTTTGTGCTTCAAGTAGTTTTTGAGATCCTTCTAAGAAGATGGAAATTTCTCTATATTAGCAACCATTTGAACCGATTCACTCAATGGCATACCCTCTACATGAATTTTATGCAGTTTCACTTAAAGCTCTTAGACCTGACTGGTGGCAGTCTTGAAATACACCCAAATACTCGAGGAATCAACCGATAACGAATTTCTTCGTACCGGAATCTTCTATCTTGTATTTGTTTATCCAGGGACTCCCAAAGCTCCTTAGCCGTCTTTAACGGATTGTACACGTTATACTTCGTGTTATCCAAACTATTGAGGATATAGTTCCGGCATAGAAAATCGACATGTTTCCATGCTTCAACTGCAACAATTATTTGTCGATTTGTCTTTTTCTCAGTAAAAGAAGGAGTATCTTCTTGAAAAAACCATGCCATATTAATAGTCGTTAGAAAAAACAACATTTTTTGTTGCTATCTTATAAATATAGTCCCGTTGAATTTTTCTAGCTTTTTTCCATGGTTCATGAGAACTGTAGTAAGAATAGGGGCAAGAACAATAGTTTTCCCAGGGACAGTAGCAATTTAGGATAGTATTCGGATTGCTTTTAATTTCGGTTGCCATTACTATAGTAATTTGAAATAACACATAACAAGGAACAAACTTTGTAAACAAAATAAAGTATTTTTTCCAAAAATGAAATTTTGTCTTAAGAATGCTAGTGAATGTGTACTAGAAAATCAAAAACTATCTTTGTTACATGAAAATAGTGCATAACACAATTTTGATAAAACCTTGAAAACAGTAAACTAGAAAAATGAAAACAATAACAACTTAATAATTCTAGAAACAAAAGAAAAAATGTGATCGAATAGTAAAAGATCATGATTGAGTCTAGTGTTTGATGTTGTGTTCTTAAGACATAATTTGTCATTGCCTCAGTACTTGCAAATGATGGGCGCCTGCCTTCTAGGAAGTGATAGTTTGACAATGGGGAACAGGTGCAAAAGGAATTTGGTGGCGATTCAGATGCATCCGGTCCACCCGAATTGGTGCCAAATTTGAACTGAATTCGCAGTTCTTGAGGGAAACATTTTTTGAGAGAAAAAATAATAATAATAGTTAAATAAATAAATTATTTAATTATTAAGATAGATCTGATCCAAAAAATATAGATAAACCGACCTAAAAGCCCATACCCACACTCGAGCCCGTCATAGCGATGACGCACACGTGTATTTTGTCGGGTTAGGCCCAAACCCAAACTTGGGTAGG
This sequence comes from Heliamphora pulchella, assembly GCA_032270985.1. Taxonomy (NCBI): domain Eukaryota; kingdom Viridiplantae; phylum Streptophyta; class Magnoliopsida; order Ericales; family Sarraceniaceae; genus Heliamphora; species Heliamphora pulchella. The sequence goes on from JAULJZ010177365.1 coordinate 16,642, forward strand.
TCGTCTCCTACCCACAAAACTTAGAATCCTTTGGGTTCCAAACCCAAGTTCAATTTGGTTCTTATAAACTCCTTAAGATTTCATCGCTCAAGTAATGTGGGACAAATGTTCCCACCATTCATTATTTTTAACTCAAAGTAACCTTTTTTTGGAGCTAAATATTATTCATTGCTTAAAATGGTTTTGTCAAAATAATTACATATATTTATTCCTCACATGTAATTAAAAAATTTCTCTTCATACATTCACATAAAATAAATTGTGAAATCTAGTCTTAAATTGCCTCAATGATTAATAAAAAAAAGCTTTGAAAACAATTTTTTCAGTACAATTTGCATTATATTTTTAAAAAAATTTGATGTGACATTTATCTTATGTAGTATTTTTCTTCTCTCTTCTCTCCATTTCAATCAGCTTTTCCCTCTTAATTTTATTTCTAACTTTTTTCTCTTTATTCTAAATTTAACTTTTTCATTATCTCTCATCAAAAATATATTTTTAATGTATACACATACATATTGTCCAAAAAATAGTTAACAATGTAGTATTTTTAGTTTACATATATATATATATATATATATATATATATATGTGTGTATCTCTTTTACTTTTAATTAAAATAAGAATGAGCTTAGTGAAATCATTAGTGACGTTAGGTGTCACGACCCATTTCAAGAATGACGTCCGTGATCGGCCAGTGAGTCAAAACTCACATAGGTCTCTTTCTTTATCCTTAGAACGTTTTTTATTCATGAATAATAAGAAAATTTAGAAATAAACTATTTTCATAAAAAACAAATTGCATTTTCATTTCTCATAACTTGTTTCAAAAATCTCCAAAACTCGCTAACTGTGCATGCAAGTGATCTCAGGTAGGACATAGACAAATTTCAGCAAAATATTTTCTTTAACGCATCACCTGACATGTTAAAAAAATCCGTCCATTAGCAAAACTAGTGTAAATCCATTGATATATAAGTCACTATCAGTTTCACAAGTTCAAAATGATATTTGTTTAACGGTTCAACTAGCAATTAGTAGGGAGCGACCCTACAAAAAAATAGATATACAGTGGATATGATCGTTTTTTAGCTAGTTGGCCATGGCTTCACCTTTATTCCATTCACATTGCTAGTATCTTTATCGTCCCTTAGCGACCGGAACGCCGTTTAAACAATCATTCTCATACTTTTAGATTATCATAGTTCTGCATTCATTTTCATAATCAATCCGACAATTCCATGTCAGATGCAGCATATCAAAGCATCGATTTAAAACTTAAACTAACTCAGATATCAAATAACTCGCCTAGATAGTAGAAATATTTAATTATCGTGCTTGTGAGACTTCTGGTTTACATGACACATACAAATAAAACTTTGGCTACGATGTATTTTCTACGAATTTCTTTATTTAGATTTTATTTATTACTGTATTAATACTTTTCTTGAAAACATAGATTTTCAGTAAATAAGTTTCAAATTAACTTTTTCTTATAAAACCGTATAATTTAAATAGATTTTAAGTTTTATTTCCAAATTTATAAAGTTTATTATTTTTGGTTTTATTAAGCTCTAGTTTATCAAGTATAAATTTTAGATAATAATTATTTTATTTCATTTAGCTTAAAAATATTTAATTTATATCAATTAATTGGATTAACTTATACTAATTATTTTAGTTAATTTGTTATAAAATATTAATTTCCATTAACTATCAAATTAATATAATTGGGTTATCATCTTATATTTTCTAAAACTTTCTTTATTTAAGATTTATTTATTATAAATCTCCCAAATTTTCTCTAATATTTTTCTTAAGAACATAAAATATACTTATAATTATTTTTATAAAATAAGTTTTAGATTAAAATTCCACTATAAAATCTTATTTTCTTTATTCCTTAAAGTTAAATGTTTTTCAGGAAGTTTTTCTTAGATTTAGTTAATTCACCAAAAATCTTATAATTTAGGTAAAATCTAAATTTCTAACTCAAAATTTATAAAATTTATTATTCTAATTTAAAATATATTATTAAACTCTAGTCTTTAAGTTAAAAAAATTAAGCTACAACACTTATTTCAAAACTTCGTGTATGAACTCCTATATTTTGTTTTATGTTAATTAAAACTTTTATTCTTAAAATATTTAACTTATATAAAAATAATATGATTAACTCATAGTAAATAATTATTTAGTTAACTTTTATAAAATATTAACTTTATCAAAACTAATAAAAAAATTTATTCTTATTATTATCTTATATTATTTAGAACCTCTATTTTTAAAATATTTAACTTTTATTTTTTTAATTTTTATTTATCTATTTATTTATTTATTAATTTTTTGTTTAAAATTTTTTTGTTAACCCACAATATTCTAGTTAAATATTTAGTTTTAAAAACTCATAAGAAATTATGTACTACTACTACTAATAATAATAATAATAATAATAATAATAATAATAATCATAATTAATCATATTATGATTATTATGATTATTATTATGATTATTATTATGATTATTATGATTAACATCTCAAATAACTACATATCACAATCAGGATATGGAGAAAAAACGCAGCACGCATGCAACGAACAGTAACAGTGTATGGTGAGAGAGAAAAATTGGTTCGGTTTGTGTTTACCAAAATAACACCAAATAGATCTCCTTCAAAAGAAAAATCTCTGAAATGATATCAAGCGATTGTGTGTGGGTTCTATGTCTTGTTTTAGAATTTCGCCAGAAAAAGTCACAGAAGATAGAATCAAAGTAATAAAATTGAGATTTTATTAATTTCGATAGAGAACCAGTTACAAAAGTTACAATCTACTCCTATGAAAATATAAAAGAAAATACAGGCGGTTTTCCAATTTGTGTGAAGGTGTCCTTTCTCATTGCAATCAGTCGCATTTATACTTCATCTAATAACCGCTGATAACTTCTAATAACTGCTTCAACGTGTTTGTTACACTATTTGCAATCTCCTAACCGCCTTTTATGATTTCAGCATCTCGGATTGCCATTTGTCACATTTGCCTTGAAACGTTCCTTAACTGCTATGATAGTGGGGTAATTATCATTACACATGTCCCTCAACTACTGTGGTAGTGGGGCAGTTATTACTACGCACATGTTCCTTAACTTCCGTGGTCATACTTCGACTGTACAGAATAATCTGTAAATGGGACAGTTGTTACAAACGTATGTTTTATGTTCCTCTTATTGTGACACGTGACTTTGCATTGCTCATTTGAATCAGTTCTCAGATTAACATTGTCTTCATAATTCGATAACTAATTTCGATGGGACAATTTTCGAAAGAACCATTTATTGAAACCTAAAAAGGTTCCCTTTCATTTGATGAGCTATTATATAACCTTCGACAGGCATACTTAACACTTGTATTTGCTATTAATGAACTCACTCGATTGGTTAACAATTTTACAAACTTCGATAGGTTAATTTTAACCTTTCCCTATTAACTAATAGTCGATGAGTCAATAGTTCTATAACATTCGATAGACTAATTTAACCCCCACTGTTTGTAAGGATACCATATGGTGTAAATACTTCAACAGGCTATCTTAACCCCTGTCATCATTACAAATAAGGCTTATTCGATGAGTTAATAATTTTACAATATTTGGTAGATTATCTTATCTCTTGTAACTATTAACAATATTCCTCATTCGACGGGTTATCTATTAAATGACCTCTGATAGGCTGATTTAACCCTTGCTATTTATAGAAATAAAATATGGTGTAAAGAAATGCCCCCCTCATTAATTGGGTTTAGACTTTTTAACCCAATAAATGAGTTGAACTTAATGTCTTATCATTCCTTTAATTAATTTAACGGCGACATTTAAAGCAGGCTTTTAAAAGAAAAAGGGTGTCTTTTGAATATCCGCGCGTATAGAACTCTTAAAGTCACTATGCATTTTCTCTGTACCTGTTTGAACCTTCTGAACTTCCATCGCCATGACTCCCAAGAAAAACCCTAAACCTTCCTCTGATACTCCAGTTACCAAGAGATTTCCACAAGAATTAGAGGATTTCATGAATGAACACGGTAATCATGAAATTTTGATTCCGAGCCCTAACTCGAGTTCTTCATACATTTTGGGCCCCATTTTCGAACCTACCATAAACAAATCATTTTCTTAAAGCTACCCTTTAGCCCCGAATGAGATTTTTCTTCTTCATCGTCCATATTTGAACTGGACAAAGTGGGAAGGGCCCACACCACTTCGCACCTGGATCAATCCTAAGGCTGATGCACAACTGGGTTTCTCGCATGGAGATCTATATTGGTAAATATTGGGACTCTTTAGGCATCAGAGAGACCATTATGCTTTCCACATTTGCCTTAGATATGAACAAATAGGTAATCAGTGTGGCTGCCTGCTTTTGGTCTACATCCTATAACGCGATGTTGTTGCCTTTTGGGTTTCTTTCTCCAACGATTTTAGATGACGTACACTTGACTGGCTTCCCATCAATGGGATTAGAAGTAAGTGCATTATTAACTCCCGACCCCACTACAGAAGAATTTTTAAAAGCTTCAGGGAGGGGGTATTCTGAGTTATTGAAGATTTACAATGTTCCTTCTACCGTTGCCCCTTCTTTTAAAGAAATCGTGCTTTTTTTTATCTCTTTTGGCTTTGTCGTTTCCTTCTTGCTATTCCTGGTATTAAAGTAACCAGAGAATACTTGCCTATTGCCATTTGTTCGGCACAGCGCAAGAAACTTGCTTTAGCCCCCTTCGTATTGGGTACTCTGTATAAAAGTTTGTTTACCTTTGTCGAAAATGGAGTCTCTGACAGTTGTGGAGGCCCTTTTTGGCTTTTTTAGGCATGGTTGTATGCCTATTTTCCTCAATTCAAACTCAGGTATAATACTATACTTGGGGATCCTTGCCTCAGTTATGTAGAGTATTTTTTGTCTCAGTATTCTGACAATACTAAATATTCTTTCGAATATTATTGTGAGACCCTAACCCTTAGCTTTTAGGTTATTTATATATTTGATGTGTTACTTTCAGTATATGAATAGCATCGATGCATTGTGAGACCCCGACCCGTCTCTTTTTGAGATCTTTATATATGTTGTTGCATTTATTTCCATATATGTATCTCTGTGGTGCTTGGATTATGTGTTCGTTGTAGAACAGCATGTTTTGTAAAGGTGCTATACGTGTTAGGCATGTAGGAGTTTTATTTTGGTTGCCTTTTCAGTTTTCTCTCCTAACGACGACCACTTGAGCGGTGGGGAGCTCGCTCGAGCGGACTGGTGGCAGAGTGTTGACCCAAGGTGTGACCGCTCGAGCGGTGGGTGTGCGCTCGAGCGGTGGGTGTGCGCTCGAGCGGTGGGTGTGCGCTCGAGCGGTGGGTGTGCGCTCGAGCGGGGCAGTGGCAGAGCGTGGCTCGGAGTGGGGTCTGCTCGAGCTGTTCTTGGGCGCTCGAGCGATGGTGTGGCAGGGCCTATGTCGGTAGGAGGTCCGCTCGAGCGGTGAGGACCGTGCTCGAGCAGTGGGTCCTGAGCGCGAATTTCTATAGAAGGTTATAAATATCTTTTGAGGCCCAAAATATCTATTTTCAAGCAAATCTCTTTCTCTCTACCTTTTCTCTATCTTCTCTCTAGCTTTCGGGTGGCCCGTGGCTTAGTTTTTCGCGGTTGGATAACAAATCCTTGTTGTTGGCAATGTGAGCTTCACATCCATCCGGACGAATTCTCGTTCCGACGAGGTTGGATTTTGAGGCGTCGAGCTTTTGGCTCTTTGAGGTAGGATTCTAGACCTACTACTGTTAAAAGGGTGATATATGTAATTATATTTGCTTTCACCAAGTAGAAATGCATGAAATACAGTTTATATGTTTTAAACCTTGATTTATGAGTAAAAGTGAGTTTTACGCCTTTTCTCGATTTGATACATGATTCGGATGTGTTGACATCCGTAGTTTTCAAAAGAAGCTTTGAAAACGAGGTGTTTTTTTGAAAAACATGATTGTGGAGATTTGGAGCTAACCCTTTGGGTTGAGTGTCAGTTTTACTAAACATATGTTGTTACATGCTTGTAGATCTCCATGTTGATGGATTGGATCCCTTTATATACATGCGATGTAAAACTGTTTTACTGGTTTTCTTAAATGTTATCCGTAAAAGTACCGGACAATGGGTTTGGTTGAGTTGGGCTTCCATTGCTCCTCAGTGTAAGTTCGAAAACGTGCGCAGCATAGGTGCTCTGTAACTTCGGGTTAGTCCTCGTAAATTGAGTGATTGGGTGCTTTGTACCCTCAGGCTCAGGTCCCGTAAATTAAGCAGTAGGTGCTCTGTACCTTCGGGTTGAATCCCGTAAATTGAGCGGTTGGTGGGTGCTTTGGACCCTCAGGCTTGACCCGTAAATTGAGCAGTTATGTTGTCGTGACTCCGTATAGAACTTGTCATTATCAAGCCTGTGGGCCTAG
>JAULJZ010177376.1:0-23111 GCA_032270985.1 Heliamphora pulchella
CCCCCCCCCCCCCCCCCCCCTCTCTCTCTCTCTCTCTCTCTCTTGTTTAAACCATGTGAAGTAGACTTCTTCTGGAATGCCATATAGGGTAGTTGAAATTGGGAATTTGAGATATAGAAGCTACTACTATATTGCAACTCCTGTTTGTTCATGATATTATCCATTGCAAAGGATAGGAAGAGAAGTAGAAACGTTTGAGAAGTAGCCTTCTCTATTTTGAAGCATTACATGAGCCATAAAAGTGAATTTCATTATAAGTGAGCATCCGAGACAAGCCCAATTGGTAATTAAGAAGCTAAGGTTGTTAATCCAAATTCTTCCGGATAAGTAGTGGTTGAAGAAATATGGTGAAAACAGATACTGCTTTTGAAAAGGAATGCAAGTACAAAAGCACGTGTAGGCCAGCAACCGAAGGTGGCAGAACATTCGATAGGAAGGGTTTTAACTTTTAAGAGAATCATGACGTGATGAAAACATTCAAAGCACCAATTAATGATGCTTCTGAGACCAGATAGTGGATGAGGACCATGAGGTTATGGCAAGACAAATGATTTCTGGAGGACCCTTGGAAATCAAGATTCCATTAATTGTGAAGGATCTGGAAATTTTGGGGAGAGGAGGTTGATTAAGCTATGCAATGTAAGATGAATGTAATGACTAATCTCCAGCAACCTTTGGCATCAAACTTGATGTAAGGCAGCAGTTCAGTTTTGTGAGGGTTGATTATAATTAGCCTTAGGTGCCTAAACATGAAAGGATTAGTTTTGGGGCTTTAATTAGCCAAGGATTAAGTGGCAGTTGATTAAACTTATCCAATGAGGTTCTGAGGAAAAACAAAGGTTAGTGGATATGATTGTGGGTTTTAGAAGTGCACAATATCGAAGAAAAGAAGAAAAGGAAAAAGAAGAAGAGCCTATGATCAACTCCTGGAGTTCCTAGGCATCAATACTATATATAGATATATATAGACAGAGTGGGCTTTGATTAAGGATCTAAAACTCTCAATGCTCCCCACTCTTCCGCTCTCCTCTTCCCCACTCTACCACGCCTCCCTCCATCTTTCCATTTTTTTACTCCTCGTGGATTCAACATATTTGAATCTTTTCAGAATTTGCATTGTCTCGTCTCATCTAGTGTTTTATTGGGGTAGGGGCGAAAAGAAGAAATCCAAGATGTGGCAAGGGGCAGGATTATAGAAGGGCTAATTTTCTAACTTTAAACAAGGATATGAAATCTAAGTGATAATGATTGGAGAGATGAGAACTAAAAAGATTTAAGAAAAAAAACACAAAAACAAAAACAGTGGAAAGAAAAGAAATAAGTATAATATATTTGTGTCTTAATCTTATTGTGTTTTGAAAATTTATTTATATATTTATACACAAAATATTTAATTAGTAAATATAATCGGAGGTGAGCGGGATAAAACGGAGTGGAATAAGCAAATTATGTCCAAGGTGCACTTCATTATAGGGCAGAAAAAACACGCGAGTCCAAGACAAATTATCATTCATAAGTGAGACATTTTATTTATTTTTTGTATAAATTATTTTTTAAATTTAAGACTTTTTATTTGTTATTTTTCTTTTTTTTATATTTTTATTATTATTTTATAAATCTCGTGCAATCCATGAGTCACCGCCAGTACTCTAAAGGAAAGTTAGGAAACTTTAAAGCTACTAGAAAGTTCTCATGCGTGTTCTCTATTAAACTAAAGAGTGATTCGAAGAAGGTGCCTTCTAGCATAGATGGTAATTGGTAAATTCACAAGGCAGTTCTACCAGGGACCTAGGACCAGATTCCACCTTCATTCAAATTGAGTGGGTTATGAGCAGGGGAGGGCTACACATCTTATGTTGCCCACCAAACATTTAACCCATAGATTGAGAGAGAGTCATATGGCAGCATACAGATGTCTAACTAATCCCAGCTGATCAAGACATGAACTCCTTGTACAGAAACTAATTAAAGGAAACCTGCTCAAAAAACTCTCCAGAAAATGGACTGAACATACCCTAAGACACTTTACTAACCTACTTAAACCCATACATAAAGACCCAAGAAAAGCCCTTGGCACAAACAAGGACCTAGTGGCAACCACTTGCAATACCAAAACAAAACAAACAAAACAAAAAAGGTCCTACATCCTTAATCATAAAATAGCACTTTGAATTTGAAGTGAGTCCATCTATATCAGCAGCTTTTGAACACATACAACACGCATGTAGGAGGAGAGAACAACTAAAGTTATTGAAGAGAGAACAACCACATACAGGACAGCGCAGATTAACTGTAACACAGTCGGCAATAACTTCCAAATCACTATCACTATCTTCATATGCAGTAGCCATTCCGCCACCAATGCAACAACGAACACGGGCAAGAGCATCTTCAAAGGGCTCATCGTTTTGCTTGTCATGAATCAAATTGAGAACCTAGAAAATAAAGATGACAAACAAATAAATCAATATAAAGGAAAGCATAATGAGAGACAAAAGAAAAGTACTCCTCTTCTTATATCCAACTATGAAAATTACAAGATATTGGGGGAAATTCAGTAATGCTTGCAATATGTAATACTCGTAATGTATAAATTCAGTAATGCTTAGTGCTCATTCATTGTCAAAATAATACGGTATAGGAGCAAGCAGTCTGTAAGGTTACACTGTTCTCATTTCAAAGTTGTGGTGTGTGAAGGCTGGAAGTGACAAAGAGAAGGATAGTCCTACGGGGCGACAGCTCCTTCAAGATCAAATATGACAGTAAAGACAGGATGGGGCACAACCGGATTCTTGGGGTGGAAAGAAGCAGGGGAACCAAATGCTCAATCTTTTATTGATTTCGAGGTGTCTAGGCTGGTTGATAAGCTGAAAGGAGGAGCTTCAAATGGGATGCACAAGGGTTTGGTAGCCTTGGAGGGGCCTGCAAAATGGTTGCTTGCTAGAGCCAGGATGCAGAGATGAAACGGTCGATCAAGGTGGTGGTGTTGATTAGAGTATAATTGGACAAGAATATCACCCTTGTCTCTTTCCTCAAAGAGTGTGGAGAAGTGCAAAGACCATAACCAGCATTGAGTACTGAGTCCCACATTGGAATTTTACATTGGGGACTTTGGGGGTATAACTAAGAGTAATAAATCCAAATGACATCCCTTTGGCAAGTCGTTTCGAGTGAACTCCGCAGTTAGTACTTACGGTATGACAGTAGTGCGGGTACAACACAAACCAAAGAATAATATACTGCGTGGATTTGGGGCATTACTGGAGTAGTGACAACTGTACTCAAGGACTTTGATCCTGGCAGTAGGTGGCGAAAATCAAAGTTGCAGAGGTCGTTTATGGGTATGGTTTAAGGTTCAGAGCTGGCCAAAGGAAACATTATCAGGTTTAACTTAAGGGGACTAGGGAAGTTGTGACGAGGAGATGGATTTTTGACTCTGGATGGGAAGTATGCACTGAGGTGGTGGAGCTGTAAGGGTGAAAGGATGGGTAAATCAGCTATAGAGGTCAGCATGGGTGGAGGTGAAGAACCTAAGCTGAGCTTTCTACCTCTTTATTTTCCCATCTAGGAGCATGCTCGGAGGGTTCATCACGCTTCTGGACTTAAGCCAGCTTTCTACCTCTTTATTTTCTAATCTAGGAGCATGCTCAAAGGATACACCACCAGAAAAAGTCTGCTTCTGAACTTAAGCTGAGGTTTTCTACCTCTTTATTTTCCCATCTAGAAGCATTCTAAAGGTTTCAACACCAAAAAAAAGAATGCTTCTGGACTGGTGGCCCCCAATAAGGATGTGGTACAGGCTTTTGATGAATCCAAAGTCTGTTTGGATTCAAGTGGTCGATCCCCAAACTCACTTATAGGATGCGGAGTATGTTTACAGCAATAGGGAATGGAGGTTTTCTCCGGGTTAACGAGGCAATGGTGGCAAAGAAGCAGTTGGAAGGCACTTGAATCAAAATTAAAGGGGAGGGGAGGTCAATTCCGATGAGGATCTTAGTTGGTTGGGGTCATTGGAGATATAAGATGTTGATTTAGTTTAAAGAGGGACAAGAGATTGATGAATCGCACAATGGAATGGGAAGGGAGGCAGTCTAATTTTGGCCCAGTAGAGAGGAAGTGGCACATAGAAACAACAGGGGGATGAGCATGGCCATGAATAGAGGGACAAGTGGAGGGGTTTGGTTCAAAGAGAGGAGGCCTTTTCAGATTTCAAAAGGCCATTAATTGGCATAAGGAAATGAGTGGAGAGGAGAATGCCAGGTGGTGGGGTTATGATGGATCAGTCAAGGCCAGATCATTGCATGCATCATAACAGAAATGGTTTCTTTTCTGTTAGCTGATCCAGGAAAGATAGAGGTCCATTGGTGGAACCACATACTATTTGGGAGGTAAGTGAGTGGGACAAGTAATCATGAGGTGTCAAGGGGCCTAAGTGAGAAGCCTTTGGATCTAGTTTGAATGGGACTCTCCTATGGATCTGTTGGACTGTAAAGGCCTTAAACAGGGGGCTTAAAGCGTCATTCAGTTTCGAGCATATGTTGCTTAAAGAGGATTGCTTCCGTGACAGAGTGGTGACATGGTGAAGGAGGTAGAGTGGCAGGGAACCCCAGTTTGTTTTTTTAATTTTAAAAGTGAAGCTTTGAAGCATGAGTTGAAAGAATGGAACATGAACAAAGTTGGTGGGTTCAAGGTGCAAAAAGAAAGCGAGCAAAGGCGATAGAGGACATTGGAAGAATAGATGAGTTGGAAGTTGGGGTGATTTCTTAGAGGAAGATGTGTGGAAAGGGAGAAGCTGAAATGGGATTTTGCTAGAATGGTGAAGATGGCAACAAAAAATCAAAATAATTGTGGCTTCAATCAGGAATAGAAACACCCCAATTCACATTAATGGCAGGGGAGCAGAAGCTTAGATAGGGAATGGCACATCTTTATCATGATCTTTTTAGGAGAGGAATACTTGGTGGCCTGGGTTAGGGGAGGGCATTCAGAGGGCTTTCATGTAAAGACGATCCAAAGATTCCATGTGGAGGGCATTTGGAGGGTTTTTAGATATGGATGATGCAAGGACCTCATGTGGTGGCATCATTATCTCTATGCGAATGACAATTATTTCTTGGGGGGCAGATCTGGAACAATTGGGTTTTCTGAGGTGTTTGCCCGTTTGTTTTGAGCACATTTTCGAGTTTGAAGGTTAATTTGAGCAAATCAGAGCTAATTCTAATAGGTGAAGTAGGTTAATTTGAGCAAATCAGAGCTAATTCTAATAGGTGAAGTTCATGATGGGTTGCAAGTTGATGACTCTTCCAGCCTCGTATTTGAATTTACATCTAGGTTCCTCCTTCCAGGCTAAGGCAGTTTGGGATGGGATAATTAAGCTCTTCCAGAATATGCTAGTAGGGTGCAAAGCTAAACATCTATTCAACTATGCAAGGAGGATCGACTCACTCTTGTATAGTACACTTTCGAGCCTTTGTATTTATTTTATGTCGTTTCATTCTATTCCAACCTTTGTCACCAAGGGGTTTAAAGTTTGCAGATAGATTTCTTGTGGAAGGGCTATGGGGAGGAATTCATATATCATTTGGTTGCCGGGGGCACAGTGCAGTCCCAGGTGAGTGCAGGAGGTTTTGGGGTGGCAAATACATAAAGCTTTTTAGGAAAATGACAGTGGAGATTTGCCCACAAGAAAGATATTTTAAGCAGGTGGTGGTAGCTAATTATGGTTCTTCATGGAACGATTGGTGTACGCCGATGTTCTCATGTCTCATGGGAGTGGCCTTCAGAAGGAAGTTAGCCAGCTTTTGCTCCGCAACAATCGAATAAGTGGGGAATGCTGGGGAACTTCTCTGTGTTTGCTTTTACTTCAGGGTCCACACGGAGATAGAGTGAGATTTTGAAAGCAGAGGAAGTGTAGCGATAATATTTTGAAAACAATCATTGTTTAATCATGTCCATGGCGGTTGATAAGGATTCCCCGGTTGCAGATAGCTAAAATCCAAATAACTAGCTTTAGGGTTTGAGAGAAAGAGAGAAGAAGAGAAAGAAAAGAAAGGTAATCAATCAGCATTGAAAACTAAAACCCTTGTACAATAGAACACATACAATTGCCAACAAACCCTCTCTAAGATTTAGCGAAGTGATTTTTATCAACAACCGATTCATTCATATCGCCACTGGGAATACCTGTTCAATTGTACGTCGCTTTACGAGTCTAACACCTAGGCAGAAACTTCGAGCATCACATCCTGATAAAGAAATCCGATTAATTTCCTCGCCTATGTAAAATGCGATCTGACAAGAAAACAAGAAGATAGCTAAGAATTAGCCTTAAATTCACAGTGACTTCATTTTGCTTCCAACCAAGATGTTGAAAAGGGGAAAATATGTGACAAATAAATAATGTTCAGAGGAATATACTATTGTTTCATTATCATATCATATTCATTTTGCAAATGAAGATATTTTATGGGCATTCAAAATTGACTTTTTAGCATTTTTTTAAATAAAAAAGTCAAAAAAATAAAATTATTTGCCAAACAAGTTCTGTATTTTTTGAAATTAAAAAAATAAATTAAAAAAAATGCCAAGCACAGTCTAAGCTTCTCTATCTTTCAATAAAGAAATTTTCTTGCATTTCTTTTTGCGTTAAGATTCTTCTAAAGTTAATGTATACCATCAAGCGAAAATTTATGTTTTTTGACCTTCTTACTTTTTGTTACCTTTTTCCTTTTTTCTTGGCAGGGGAGGAGGGATTTAGTTGAGTAGCTACCAGAAAGTGCAGGTTCACTTATAAATGTTAACTTCTTCGCATGAATAGTTTCCGGGGATATTTTCTGTAAAAAGAAAAGGGCAGAAAGGAGACTCACCATTGGACCATCATCACGGCCATTAGCTCCTAGCAACTGTGATCCAGGCCTACTGATTGTCCTTACCAGCACACCTAAAATGTTTGCTCTAGTATTTAGAATTAACATAATAAATATTAAAATTCTTTACTTCATTTGATATTATGAAATCATAACAAAATTCTTGGAATGTAAGCCCAGCAGCACATCATCCCAAGTCAATGAAACTTGACGTGAGTTTACATCCCCATTTAGTTAGGCTCACACCAATAAACTCTTTTAATCATGCCCTGACAGGTTCTGTTTTGCGGGTACAATTTTGAGCATTATAGTTTCAGTCCTATCATAAGAATCCTACAATTAGATTTCAAAGAAAACCAAAGAAAGAATCTTAGGCTAGTGATAATATTATACAAATTTCATCTGGAAGATCTTAACAAAAAGCCTTGTATGCCAGTTTTGTAAAAAGTTTGATCCATTCATGGTAACTGGCCGCATATGAATTTATACATATCTAATAGTGGCTCTAAAGGCCAAGGTACGAAGATTGTCAGACATCCTAGTTACCTAAAGCACAACACATAAACCAAATAGAATAAATCAAGAGTCTCACAATGGGAACCGAAGTAATAGAACAAAAAAACAAAAAAACAAAGATGGTGTTGACCTCAAGAATGTAAAGCACAACGCTAGCTAATATTCTAGCTCTACAAACTCACATCCCTCATTGCTTGTTAATCCAATAAAATTTAAATATTTAGGAGACGTCACCAAAAACAATCACAGACAATCAAACATGCATCAGTATTTCAAACTATCCCCATCTGCATCTAACTAGATCTTTGAATTTCTTATTTACATCGATAGTGGAAAGGGCAACTCAAGAAAGATGTGAAATCATGGATATTTGCCTTCAAAGTGGACAAAATTTATGGCACATTCAAAAAGGGCACATAGACAAACAATTCCATAAGAGTAGCAAAAGTAAAGAACTAGTGCCATTCACAAACAAACAAATGGTGTGTGTGTGTGTGTGTGTGTGTGTATATACCATTTGTTTGTTTGTGACAAGTTAATTTCTTAACTATCGAGGCTTATGCCTGTGGGCGGTGAGATAAGAAAAGAGATTCATAAGCCCTTACCCCAAAAAAGATATTTATGAGCCCCTATAGGGGAATCTAATGAGAAAAATGCATGCAGCAATTAGGCCTTGCGCCTTTCTTTTTTTTCGGCCTCTCAAATGAATTGTGCCTTAAAATGCCTCCAAAAACTGTGGTTCATAAAGTTGATATCACTAAAGACCATGGCTTTAGGTACAAGTGAGCTGAAAATGCTGCCAAGTATTGAAGGATCATTAAGTTGAATACCATTGACTTTTAGATCCGCATATAGTGGCCATTGCATCCTAAACGGAACTTTATCATTAAGAAGAATACACCAAGCCTGATCACAAGAAGCTCCCAAAAATTAATAATCCATCCATCCAAAATGCAAAACAACAAATTATCGAGAAGGGTAATTGAATTTAGTAAGATAATCAATTTGAAACCAACCTGAACATCATATTCCATATTCTGTAAGAAGTCTATATCTGCTCTTGTAAGTTGAAATGTTCCCTCCACATTCTGTAGGAGGTTTGTACTGTAAAGTATTGAACAGAAAGTGTTTACCCAATAGCTATCTTAAACAATATTAAGCCAAAAAAATTAAAAATGAGAGACAATTTACAGGCTTAGGTTTATGCTTAAAATAAATCTACTGAAGAAACATGAATGACAACAAATAACATGCATATTGACCAATACTGCCAAAGAAAACCAACACTTGTAAATTAGGACACTAGTTTGTAAGTTGTAGCATTTCCTCACTTGGGGAAAAAATAAAAATTGCTCAGAAATTGTGTTGGAGTTGTGTAGTTTATGCTCGTTTGGAATTGAACAGTTGTAACAGGAATAGAAAACCAGAGGTAACCAAATCATTTCTTACTTCAACATGAAGTTGCTATGTAGTTGTGGAGCCTTTTCTCTATTTTTGAAGTTTTCTGGGTTATGCCGGAACCCATGATCATTCTTTAAGAAAGTGGGAAAGGGGGGAACTGCTCATAAGCAAAGAAGGTGGGACCGCTAGGTTTAACATCAAGTATTTAGAGGGAAAGGAATCATCTAACTTTAGAAGAAGTTGAGATGGGAATACTTTTCATTTGCAGATTACAGATAACTTTTACGAATCTTCCCTTTATGGGTTGTGATTAGTTATTAGTTATGTTGGTGAAGTGTTGTGATTAATTATGTCTACATTTTGTAAAGAGTGGTTGTGCCCCTTTGGCGCTTTTTAACATAACTCATTTTACTTATCAATAAAAAATATTTCCCTATTTCCCACATCAGGTCAAATGAGTTGCAAACAATCATAACGATAAGAGGAGATAAGTCTGGTAAAGTTGGCCTTAGGCTGCCTACAGGTTGATTTGGGATGCTTTTAAGGTTGAGTTTCTAGGGTCACATTTTCAAAAGATTGAAGAAAAATTATATGGTTCCTAATTCCTATAAAGAAAAGGCTTAAATCATTTTGATTTCAAAAGTTGCAGGTAGTTGGCTTTAGAATAGTGCTACTAAAGGTACTGGGCAGCTAGTAATTTAAGGGTTAAGTGGTTAAATTGAAGGCCAATTGGTAGGGGTCCTAGGGGAAGGGGTTTAGGTTTGATTTAGGCTTAAATTGTTAGGGGTTTGGGGGCTGAAGAGGGAGCTATTCATCTTTTGTTAACAACAAACCAAGAATAAAACTTTGATATTCTGTGCAATGAAAGGAGGAAGAAATTTACAATCACAAAAGTCAAGCAAATTCACAAGTTCACACTCTTAAATTCTCACAAACTCAACTCCATTGAATAGAGGAACAACATGCACCCTAGATTTCTCCAAAACTTAATCGAACTGCACAAATAAAATGGGGAATTGAGAAATTATAGGTCTATATAAGCCTCAACAATATTATTTGCCCCATACTATGACCTAATGGGGAGCCAACAGCCCTTATTCAACAAAACTCAAAATTACAAAAATACTCTGAAGTCTAAACAACTAAAACCTATTAAAACACCAGAAGTTTGTCCATCAGCATAAAAAATATAATGGACAAAGCTCTAAAATGAACCCAAAACTTGATTCCATGATGCTAGAAGTATGGTCCATGCCAAATAGTAGATTTTTTCCCTTTCATATTGGAATGCTCACATAACATCAGAAACCTGCAAGGCATGACACTATCAACTACATAACCACAAGTTTGCCAATCATTGCACATTACTTCTAATTTTTATCAAGCTACTTGGGCTTGATTATCAGTTCACTTTGCTCTATTATGAGATCTCAATGAAGCATACAAACCAAAATAACACATCAAGCTTTCTAGGCCCATTTATAATCGTCCCCTTTCAATTCATAAAATATTCCAAATTGCTTGACGCACCTTCTGAATTATATTTCCTGGTTCTTGGTGTTTGTTGGACAAAAAATAAAGTCACCAATCACAGAACTGGTGACATTCCTGATTACTCCACGTTCGCATGCCTATTAATGATCTCCTCTACCTTCATTATTGCATGTCCACCCACCCTTTTCCACAAATCTGTGTCGATTATGTCAACTCATAAAACTCTCTTTCTTGATCACTCTATTGGACAACAGACATCCACATGAACCACATCACAACCAAAAACTGTAGCAAAGTCCTTATGCCTACCTCCTCCTTGACAATAAACACTATCAAACGAAATGGGTATATTTGTACAAATGCACACCTTTTCAAGCCTCATAAATATCACTATATGAGGTTATATTCCCCAATAGTTGATACATTTATGTGCAACTACAACCTTTATACCACATAAGACCTCAGAGAAGATATTTAAGTTTAATCTTCTAGAAACATTGACCTAGGAACAATTGATTTCTTACTAAGTTGATTGACCTAGGAACACATGTTAAGAAGGTGAAAAAATAATATGAATTATAGTACATGCTCAAAAGAACAATTTGGAAGGCAAGTTCAAAGGATAGCTGATCAATATCTGCACAAATGAATTTAAAAGACAGATAGCAAAGAATTCTCATTCCGTTCATTCCTTCCCTTGATGCACGATTATCTATGAGGATAATACCAAACATCAGCAGAACGGATGACGGCATAGTAGAGAAGTTTGAACAATTTTATGAATGCGGGGGGGTAAGGATGACATACTTTACTACTTATATATGTTACATGGGTCTTGAGTAGAACTCAACCCCAAATGTTGTACATTACTTTTGTACTCAGATGATGTGGGATTTCACTTTACACCCTCCCTCACACATAGCATGCTCACTCGACAGCACCCGCCGCAGGCAGGCTAGGGGCACGCACCATACCCATCCTTGGTACTCTGGCTCTGATACCATGTTACACAGCCTTGTATAGAGCTCAACCTCAAAAGTTAGCTATTAAGGTAAAAGTGCACTCACGCTTATTATTGCACATTATTTTTATACTAAGACAATGTGGGACTTCGCTTCACAATATATGCATATAACTAGTGTATTTCTTATCTCTGACTTCATCAGTATGTAAAGAAGCAAAAATTTCATAAATTTCAAAAGAAGGGACAAGAAGTGCTTCCAAGAAGTAAATGTCAAAAATCTCAAGTACATTACAGCTTGAAACTACTTTTTGGAGTCTGAAACAAAGCATGAGAAGAATAGTTGCTTCATTTGCTGTAAACTTGTGTAAAGTATATTTCACAGCAAGATTGATACAATGTGAAATCTCTGCACAGAACATCAATCTTATCTTACAACCACTGTACATGTAAAAGTACCCAAATGACACTCCTTCGAGAGGTCTTTATAAAGCCTTTTGTCTATAGGTTGACTCCTTTTTGTAGTGGCTTTTGTAGTTAACCCCATTGCTTTGAGGGAGCTTCCTCCACTTTTTCCCTTAATGACCTTTTTTAGAATCTTATTTACTTATTAAAAAAATGTGTAAAAGTAGCACACAATTGTAAACTTAGTTTCTCATTCTGAACAAAGAAATGCTTGTGTGCACGGGGAACAATTGCAAAGTCAGGTTCTCATTTTGAACAAAGAAATGCTTGTTTGCACTGGGTAACAGACAAAATAAAAAACAAGATGGTCAAAGAATTAAAGAAATTAAAAATAATCTCACAGTGAAAACTTCCTCCTCACAAGACTGTCCACTATTTTGACAACGCAATCTAGGTAAATTTGATATTGGTAAATTTTAGGCACAGGTGGAAAGAAACTGTGCATTTGCTTGTGGGATTTTCCATGTTAAGCGGAGATTGTTGATTTGATTACAAATCTCGGAGAAGCTAAAGATAGAGATTGGGATGACATTCATGTTGAAGATGCTTGCCTAGAGTCTTGTTAACAGAGACGAGTGACAAGGTCCATGGAAGTACTCCTATGTAGTCTACCAGCCTCCAATGAAACTTCGACACAATAGCTTCTATTCCTAGGGTTCAAAGATCAGCAAATCAGGAGTGAATTCTTAGCTAAACTGGCAGCAATTACTCTCAAGGAATCTAGAGAACAATTTCATCCTTTTTTAGTTTTCTTTCGTGCATTAAATCTTTTTATATCTGCAATTTGCTTCTTCGTGTGCACTAAAAAACACTGATTCAACTCAAAAGTTTTTGGATATGCAGCAAGGTTGAATGTGCACCAAAATATACATACATACATACATATATATGTCTGTATTATGGATGTACGAATGAATGAATGTATGTATGTATATCCACACGAGTGAACGTGTTGAACTCACCCATCAGCAGGACTATTTGAAGCAATCAGCTTGACCGGAGATAATAGATATGCTACAGTCACCCAAAATCTGTCATGAAGAAAATATTCAGACTTTTCCCATTACGTGGGAAAACCATGATGTTCATAAAATACAACCACAAAGATTGAAGCTAAACATCCTCACAGAAGCAAAAACAACATACACCAACCATTACTAAAATAGGTCCACGGAAGGTAACACATTGGCAGAGAGAGAGAGAGAGAGAGAGGGGGGGGGGGGGGATTTGCCAGAAACTAGCGACAAGGAAAAGATAAGTGTTGGAGAAACACACATATGGAAAAGGAAGGAGGCAGGTGAGAGGGTAAACATAGTGGAGTCTTTCGAACTATGCGATCATGAAACCAATACATATAAAAGAAAATTAAAAAAATACATGAATTTATTAAATTTAACAAAACATATTGCCCTTAACAAGGCAGGATGGCATAAAAAAATTCATGTAGTAATGCTAATTGATAGGGATGCAAGGCTTAGTGTGGTTGGTATTAGTTGCTCTATGATCCAATAAGAAATGTGCTTTAAAAATGAGATTTTCTCACAAGCAAACAACACTTCCAACAAGTTGACTGCCAAATGTTTACTATTTCTTTTTTCATTAAAGCTAATAGCACCCAAATATAAGGAGTGCCTTGGAATTTAAAGCAACAATATTGCGAGAATTTGACTACATTTACAATTAATTCAAGTAATGGAGAAAGCCTTACTCTTATCAAAAGCCCATTGTCCAGTCTCACATACTTTATGTCATTGCATGTCAGTCCTGTAACAGTGGCCAAGTAATGGAGAAAGACTTACTCTTATCCAAAGCACCTTGTCTAGCCTCCCGGCATGCTTTATATCATTGCATGCCATTTGGGTGTCAGTGGCCAGAACAAGAGAAACTTTAGCGGCATTTTTTATGGAGTGCAACCTGGGAGGAGCTGAAAAATCAACTAGTGGACTGGGATACAGTTTGCTCTTCTATGAAGAAAGGTGGCCTGGATGTGAGAAAGTTGACTAATGCCAATATGACCCTACTTGGGAACTGGTTGTGGAAGTTTGCTTATAAAAGGGTTGTGGAAGTTAGCTTATAGAAGGGACAAATTTAAGAGTAAAGTTGTATGTACTAAATATGGGTCCTCCATGGGTGATTGGACCACCCAAAGTTAATTACTAAATTCTGCACAGCAGGGGTCTTTCAAAGGCTATTAGCCAAGTTTTAAACAGGTTTTCTAAGCATATTTTGTTCAAAGCTGGGAGAGGAAACTGTGTTAGATTTAGCGTGATGGTGTGGAAACTGGAAATGATGCTTTGTGTAGGTTATTTCCATTCGCCTTTTATATGGTTAGGAACAATAATGCTTCTGTAACATTGTGTTTTTTCCTGACATATCGAGCTAAGGAGGAACCTGTAGGATTGGGAATTGGAGGCCATGATAATTAATCTTTTTTTTTTTTTGGGGGGGGGGGGGGGGGGGGGTGGGGGTGGGTGTGAATGATCACGGGGAAATATCATTCAGCTTTCTAGAAATGACAGGTTAGATGCGAATTTGTTCTATGGGAGCTTGATGGGTGGTAGGGGATTGGTCCACCCTTGGAAAGGCATTTGGAGGGTTGGTGCTTCATCGAAGGTGGCCTTTTTTACCCGTACAGCAGCACATGGGAAGATCATAATTGTTGACTACCTTATTAGAAGGAGAATCTCGACTAATTGGTGTTACATGCAGAAGAAGGATGGCAACTCAATCTCTCAATTGCTGATTCATAGGAAGGTTGCTTAGGAGTTATGGTGCTTGGTACTGGTGTTGGTTGAGGTTAGTTGGGCCTTTGACAAGAACATGGCAGAGTAGGGATGTGCATTAGGATGTCATTTAACGGGGAGGAGATGCCAGTATACATAGGCTAAAGAGCTTTTTTTTCTTCCCCTTATGTATAACGGGTCATCCAAGAATCGCCCTCTTAGGATAATCTCATTGATTTTTATATTCCATGACCGTATAGTGATCTTTTGAGGGCTGATTTAAAGCGTTGAGTTTTTGTATGCGTGCAGGTTTTTAAAACACCCCTTTTTCCCTTCTGTATGGGGCTTTCCCCATCAATATGGGAGACATTCCCTCTTTTTTTTTTTTAAGTAAAGAGAATTTTATAAACAAGGCATAAAGAGAATACCATCTGTATACAAAAGCGGCCATCAACAAGAAAAAGTCCTATACACTTGTGTGTGTGTCGAAAAAGTCAATAAAATTTATAAATTGGTTGAGAGAATGATAACACTGCTTCATCCCCAACTATACAAAAAACTATCTATAGAACTCCCAAGCATGGTCCCACATCAAACACAATGAAGTCATCCACCAAATCTTCATTCGCCTCTTTCCAACCTTACCTCCTCGCCAACAGCGAAGAAGCTTGACCACACACTTAAGGAAATACCCAAACTGGTCAAAACCAAGAAATGATTGACGTCCAAAGGTCCCAAGTTACCGAGCAATGCAAAACGAAATGATCTACTGATTCAACATCCCTCTTGCACATGCATCACCAATTTATTATAACTCTCTTGCGAACCAAATTACCAACTGTCAAAATCTTGCTCTATATCGCACACTAAACAAAGTTGGCCACTTTAGACGGAGCTTGAGTCTCCCAGATAGCCTTCCAATGAAAAAAAGTATCACGCGATCCACATAAATCCTTGTAAAAAACTTCACATGGAATAAACCCCCCACCCAAAAAAAATATAAAAAAATCTGCATATACTCTTTTGTCCCAACATTCAGCAACCAGTAAAATCCCTTCATAAGAATCAACATGTCATCTATCTCCTGATACAGTAACTCCCTACGCAACAGGATGTCTCATACCCCCTCCCTCTAAAGGTAGTCTGGCGCATTCGGATCCATTGCCAGAAAATAAATACCTGCAACTTCTCCCCCTTACACCACACATGAAACTAAAACTTGACTCGTCTTCCATCCCCCACAACCAAACTCGAGTGTCGCATGAAAACACCCAAACTCCTCCTTATACCTTTTCAAAGACCAACCCCGTGAGACACGAAAACCTCGAGCAAGGTCCAGTCCCTCCCATCCATTCCCATACTTGGACACCGCCAGATGTCCCTCTCACACACAAATCTCCACAACCTCTTTCCTACTGAGGTTTGATTAATAATCGCTAACCTCTTGATACCCAAGCCCCCTACTCTAATAAGGGTTCACTTTCTCCCACTAAACCAAGTGATATTTAAATTCTTTTCCCAATCAGCTCCACAAAAAAATCCCTTCGCAACTTTTTAAGTTTCTTCACCACCGAAGTCTGGATGATGAAACATGAACATGCAAGCAACCTAGACAAAAGTACTAAGTTATACACTCCTTTTGATAAATATTGTGTCCTTCACCCTGCAGGTCTCTTCTGAAATCTCTCAACAACTGAGTCCCACATAGCCTTGTATTTAAAGGAGAACCCAATGGAAAACCCAAATAAGAGGAAGAAATCAACCATAAATTCCAAAACTGAAGCGAAAGAATCAATGTAATCCACCTCACTCACAAGCAGAATCTCCAACTTACCCACATTTACTTTTAAAGCTCGATACCATCTCAAAACAAGAGAGCACACATCTAACAAAACCCAACTACGTCACATCTACACAACATAATATCATAGTGTCCTCAACATATAAAAGGTGAGACACTATTCCCACTGAACCATCAACTTTCACCACCAAATAACCCTCTATAAAAACACCCTCCACAACTTTGGAAGTCATGCAGCTCAAAACCTCCTCAACCAAAATGAAGAGCAAATAAGACAAGGGATCCCCCTTGCCTTAAACCCCTGAAAGAAAGGAAAAATCCCGTTGGGATCACATTTATTAACACATTTAACCTCACTGTAGAAATACAAAACTTTATCCAGTTCCTCCATTGTTACTTGAACCCATCTTCTCCATAACATAAAGCAAAAAATCCTAATTTACATAATCATAGGCTTTATCAGCATCCAATTTGCACACGACTCCCAGGCTCCCATTCTTCAATATTGAATTAACACTTTCGTTGGCCACCAAGACCACATTCAAAATTTCTCTTCCCACTACAAAAGCATTATAAGACTCACAAACAATCTTAGCCAAAATGTTTCAACCTATTGGCCAAAACTTTTGCCAACAATTTATTAGCTCCTCCAAGCATAGCATACTAATGGGTAAGAGAGCACAAAAAAACCGAAAGAACCGGTAAACCGGTTCAAACCGTACAGTTTGATCCGATTCTATATTAAAATGGACTAGTTCTAGTTCTCAATTTTTTAAAACCATTATATACCGTCCGATTCTCGATTTTTATTAAAGAAAAAACTATTCTAACCAAACCGGACTATTTTTTGTAAGAGTATACATATTTTATATTTCTCATTTCTCTTTTAAAGCCACTTTAATAATTTTAGTCAAACTAAATATACTGAAGAAAATAAAAAATAGTTTAGTCTAAAAAGATTAATATAAAATTACAATTATTGCATTCTAATGTAAAGAAATTGAATATTTAACGATTAACGCGTCATTAGAAAAGAATGTTTCATAAAAGGGATCACTCATTTTCTTTGTGATCGACTGCCGTTTTATTAGACGAGGACCTACCCCTTATATTTAGTTTTTAAATTCAAGTTTCTATATAACACTTTAGGCTAAACTTGTTTGGATTATGTATTTAGTAAAATTGATTTTGAGCTTTAGGAATGGAGAACCGGAAGCGAACTGTTTTTATCGATTGGTTCTGGTTCGATACCACAACTACAATGGTTCGGTTCTGCTTCAAAAAAAATTAGAACCATTACTAACGTTTCGGTTCTTGGATTTTCTTAGAACTAGACCCATCTAATCCATGTGCATCCCTACTAATGGGTTTGAAATCTTTGAAATCCTTTACACCATCCTTCTTTGGAATTATATCAACAAAAGAGGCATTCAAGCTCCTCTCAAACTCCATATGCTCCAAAAAGTGATGTATCATCCCTATTGCATATGGTCTGACCCCACTCAACACTGCTAGAAAAAGGCCGAAGACATCTCGTTCAGACCTGGAGCCCTATCCCTGTTCAAAACTTGCAAAGCTGTAGCAAACTCTTCCTCTGGGAATCTTGTCTCTAACCGTAACACATCCTCTTCTAAAATAGAAGACAACTTCATCCCATCTATACGGGTTCTTCCTTCATCTGTCTTCGTAAAAAGTCCTTATAAAACCCTACTACTCTTCAATGAATCTCCCTCTCATTCTCCAACAATCTCTCAACAACTCTGATGCGGGCAACAAATTATTCCTCCGATGCGCATGGATCACCCTACGGACAAAACGAGTATTCCAATTTCCATTCTTCAAACAAAGATTCCTCAACTTTTGTCTTTAATTAATATCCTCTATCTTAGCAATCCTCTCCTCTAACATGCTCTCTCTCATTACCCTGGCAATTAACTTCCAAAACTGTGCCTCACTAAACTTACATATGCCCGAACTCCTCCCTATTCCACCTTCTCGTATCCCCCTTCAGCATTTTTAACTTTTTAGCCAACACAAACTCGACGTACCAACCACTGCACAACAAGACCACCAACCGTCAACCTTCACCTTGAAGCCCTCCACCTATAACCACATTCTCAAATCTAAACGAACTACACCCCTGTCAAAATTCATCATCGTTTGTGTGAGACCCGGTTCCTTTTGTTTTTATATCTCATATATGTAAAGTGTTGGTTATCGTTTTAATCGTTGTAGAGAAGTACTTTTCTATTATGTTTTATGCATGTGGGTTCAATCCCGGTCGTGTCGGGCGTTACAGCAAAAGTTGCATTTTTCTGGGCAAGACCGCTCGATCAGTCGATAGACCGCTCAAGCGGTCTGTCTGCAGAAGCTGTGTATAACACAATTCACCACCTTGGTTTTTGAACCAAAGCTTCACCTACAAGCTTCTTTCTCTCACTCTTGAGAACCCAAACCATATCCTCTACCTTCTCTCTAGATTTTAGCTTGGTTCGAGCTCGGTTTTTGGCGTAGGGATAGCGGTTCGTTGTTATCCTCCCCGTGGGCTTCGCGTTCATCCGAACGGAATCTCGTTTCGACGACTTTGGTTTTTCGTCGGTGTCTAAAGGTAGGATTTTAGACTATTTTGCTTTAAAAGAGTGCTGCATGTGATTATATGCATTTTTACAGTTTTAAAATGCTATAAATATTGGACTTTGTGTTTAAACCGTGTTTAGTTAGACAAAAAGTATGTTTTGTGTTTTTATGGTTTACTACAAAGTTGGTGGACGTGTGTCTGTCCGTGGTTTTCGAAAGGATGAGTTTTGAAAACTGGAGAGATTTATATAAAAGTTGTAAAAACCTAGTTTTGGAGATTTGGGGCTAATCCTTGGGGTTGAGCCGTGGTTTTTAACTGTTTGGTTGGAATGGTAGAAACATTTTGAAAATGTTGGTTGATCTCCATAGTTAAATGAATGAAGTGGCGGAATGTCGCTGGATGTTTGGTATCTAACAGTGTGTATTTACAAACGTTTTTGTAGTGAACTACGTGTTTTTAATGATTCCACAGATGTGCCGTAACAATGTGTGTAATTGGGCCGACATTGCTCCTCGATGAAAGTCCGAAAACTTCGCGCAGGTAAATGCTTTTCTCCTTCGAGTTAATCCTTATAAATGAAATATTTGCCCTAGTGGGAGGTGTTTGTTATTGTAGCTCCGTATAGAATTTGTCATTACTTAGCGGGTCACTGGATGCCCCAGACATATGCTAATGGGCGAAAGTCTATAGTTGTTATATTTGTCCCCGGTGCGACAGAGTCAGTGCACAGGAATCATTGTCGGTTGTGGAAACCAAGTTGAAAATAACGTTTTGTTTAGGCTTTCTTAAATTGTTGAACGTTTTTTGGATTATATGAATATGCGTGGTTTGGAAGATAGAAAATCGTTTTGAGGCTTGTGAAGTCGAGTCGTTTTTATTCTACGTAGTTGCATATCATGCTTTTACTTCATTATAGTCTGATCCTATTGGGATTCGGCTCACGTTGTGGGATTTGAAAACTTTTCAGATGATCTTGATCTCGGTGAGCCCCAGTGGAGGCGAAGACAAAACTCTTTTGTTATTTATAGTAGTTTGTTGATCGGTGATTATCACCGCTTTGTTGTGGATCATGTTAAGGAGTTTATGATTCGGGTTTGAAAGCATGTTTTGTAAGCCGTGAGGTCTTTAGATTCAATGCATGTATGTTGTATGACGCATGAGAGGAACTGTGGGTTGGTTGTTGTTTTTCGTTGTTATGTATTACGATTTTCTTTTAGTTGGTTTCAACATTCGGTTATCGTTTTTAGTTGGTTTTATACTTTATATCAACTCTTGCACCTCGAGGGAGGAGGTGTTTTCAGTGTTGAGCTTTCAAGGGTGATGTTGTCAAAAAAAAAAAAAAGAGGGTCCTGTGCCAAACCGCTCGACAGAGTCATGGAAAACATTCTGTTTTTGTATTTTGAGTGAAAACCAGTGGGTTTGCAAGGACCGCATGAGCGGTCTTGTGACCAATCGAGCGGTCTAGGCAAGGTTCTGAATTTTTTTTATTTGTTTATTTGTTTTAAAGGTTGGCTCATGGGGACCGTGACCTTATTTTTAGGGGTTGTTCTTTTCATAAAATAAACCCTCGAAAATGTGTTTTTTTTTAAAAGGCCTTAAGCTTTCTTTCGTTTACGTTCTTAGACCCGTCTTGGTTCGGGTGATTTTGATGGATCTTGGTATCTCAAAACGGGTTTTTTTTTAGTGTTTCTTTTGACCCGGGTTTTGGGCGTGACAACTTGGTATCAGAGCTCTAAGTTCGAATACCTAAGAGCCGTGGAAAGAGGTTGCATCACCCGATGAGGATGGTTGCGTGTGCGTGATCGCATGTGTTTAAATGCTTTAATAACATGAGGATGATAACTTGTTGAGCATGAGAATTTTGTGTAGTAAGTGAGCATGAAGGTTGAACCTTAGAATTGATTGTCTTATCCTACGGCGTTTGGATTAACAACCTTGGAAGCCAAGTTAGAAATTCATTTGGCCGGCGTATTTTCTAGTAAGGAATCTGCGTAAGTCACTCAAATTGACTTATCACTTCTGTTGGTACTCCTCAGTACTTGGAGTTGTTTACATGATCTTGAATGGTTAAGTGTTAGCATAATTATGCGACTTATATCTGTAATAACATGATGAGTTGAATTTTATGTTGTTATGTTCTACATTGCTTTCGTATAGAAGTGATGTCTGCTCGAAGAGGACGAGGCCGTGGTTTTGGCTAAGGGGATGTGCTAATCCCTGATGTTGGGGATGCTAATGCTCCCTAAGGACCAGTAGACGGGGTATGGTTGCTACGTGAGATTGTGAGTTCCATCTGTCAGCTAGCTAAGGCCGCTAGGGGAGGGGCGAGAGTACCCGAGTCGAGGGCAACTGTTGCGATGTGGGAGTTTCGACGTCTTGACCATTCTACCTTTATTGGGTATCCCGATCCCAAGGTGGCCACAAAATGGCTGGAGCTCGTGATGAGGATTATGAATACACTACAGATAGTCGAGGATGACTTGAGGGTTGCATTTGCTGCTTTTCAGCTGAGGAGTGACGCCCATGAATGGTGAAAATTTGCTAGAACCACCGTGGATGAAACGTAGGCAACTTTTGCCAGAGTATTTTTGGAGAAATACTTTCTTGAGTCCTCAAGGGACCTATACCAGGAGGAATTTCTTTCTCTCACCCAAGTAGTTATGACTGTAGTTCAGTACAAGACGGAGTTCACCAGCTTGTCCCGTTTTGCACAGGAAGTTGTAACTACAGATGAGTTGCGTGCAAAGAGGCTTGAGAGGGGTTTGAAACCCGTGATCAAAGATCGAGTGGCAGCATTGAAGATGCACGTATTTACGGATTTGATGGAATCGGCCATCACCGTGGAAAATACCTTGAATGAAACACGCAGGGCTAAAGAGAGCAGAACCCAGCAGGGTGGAGGAAGTGCACAGTCTGAGGACGCATGAATAAGCGACAAAGGTCAGCCGGTCTTAATTCTCACCCCGCAGGATCATACTAGCAGCAATTTTTATGCACCAGCACCCTCGGTGGCTTCATCAGAGTGATCGGTGCAGAGGGAGTTCATATGTTATCGGTGCAGGCAACCAAGGCATCGTGCATCGGATTGTCCGTAGAAGAGGCAGTTCCAGAGTTCAGTACCCGTTCAGTCTCAGGGGAGAGAGCCATCGGTTTGTTTTGGGTGTGGCCAACTAGGACACTTTCGTAGGAACTGTCCTCAGGAAGGGAGTGCACAGCGCACAATAGGTGCACCAGTCGATCAGTTTGCACAAGGACGACAGGCTTATCGACAGCAGCAGCCAGCAGTTCAAACTTCCAGGGTTACGGAAGAGGGTGCCTCAGTTCAGTCAGTGCGACAGCCTGCAGCGCAGAGCTATGATGGGCAGACCAAGAGACCGCAGGGCAGAGTATACGCCCTTACAAATCCCAGTTCTTCCAAGGCACTGATTGTGCCTAATGCTACAGCGACTAACTCAGTTATCAGAGGTACTCTCTTAGTGTTTAGATCATGGGCCAGTGTTCTTATCGACACGGGAGCATCACATTCTTTTATCTCATTTATTTTTGCATCTGCTTTGGGGTTGGAGATGCTAGCTTTATTATGATTGTTATCCGGTGCGGTTGGGCACACTATATTTTATTGTATATCCTCGTTTATCAATAAATAAATTAGTGCGTGCCCCATTAGGGTAAACTCCTTCATTCTGCCTAATACTATCTAGTTAACATGGTATCAGAGCCATCACCGCCGACAGCTCCTCCTTGAAACCCTAACCCTAGTCCCGACCACCCAAGCCACCAATCCTAGTGCCGACCACTTAAGCCACCACCCTTATTGCCTAAACCCAACCTAAACCCCTAACCCTAGTCCTGCCGACCTCCTCCTTTCCCTTTAACACCTTTACCGATCACCCTGGAAGTCGCCGACCATCAACACCTTCACCCTCTGCTGCGCCGACTGCTTCGCTTGTTCCTCTGTTGTGCCGACAACTCTTCCTCCTCCCTCTGCTGCATCGACAGTCCCTTCTCCACCCTTCTCTGCTGGGCCGATTGCATCTTCTTCTCCCTCTACTGTGCTGATTCCCTGTTTTGATTCTGAAAGTGCCAACAGCCCCTCTTGGTGGAACCCTAGTTGCTGTTTTGGGGTGTTAGGGGATACCACGACTCTATATGGCCATTAACTTGGTGCTGACAGCCCCCAATGACACCTTAGCCGATGCTTTGAGGGTCAGGTCTCGGGGCTGCCACAGTGGATTTGAATATATGACGATGGTTCGAAGTTAAGGTGATTCGACATTATTCTATGTTCTAGTTCTTTGGTAACTGT
>JAULJZ010177387.1:0-23110 GCA_032270985.1 Heliamphora pulchella
ACTCAAGGCGGCTAAGCACTTGGTGTCATTCTTAGAAAGATCATTTAGAGTAAATGTATAAATATTTTCATGTCTATGACCTTCAAGAATAACTTTGTTATTGGTTGAATTTTCAATAATACACTTAGCATGATCAAACACAATTTTGTAACATTTGTCACAAAGTTGGCTTATGCTAAAAAGATTTTATTTCAAACCATCAACAAGAAAAATATTTTCAATAGAAGGGGAATGAATTTTACCAATACAGTCAATTCCTGTGATTTTTCTATTACTATTGTCTCTAAAAATCACAAATCTACCATCTTTTGGCTTGAGAGATGCAAACATCGATTTGTCGTCTGTCATATGTCGTGAGCAAACACTATCGAGGTACCACATTCCTTCCTTGAATGAGGGTTTGAGACACACCTACAAGGATAATCAAGTTTTGATTTTTGGTACCCAAATTTTCTTGGGTCCATTGATGTTAGTTTCTTGAGGATGTGTTCCTTTTAGAACCCAAGCCTTCTTAACAGAAACATTTAAGGATTTTCTATGTGGACAGTGGGTAGCAATATATCCATGCTCATAACATGAAAATATGTAGCATTTGTATGATTTGATGATACTTTGACAAAAATATTGCTTAAGAATTTTTGTTTCTTCTTGGGCTTATAGCCAATTCCAACTTTGTTAAAAACACACTTTTGCATACCAAGAAGTTTATCCAAGTTGTTCTTTCCTTGAGTGAACTTGTAAATAATTTTTGTAAGCTCCTCAACCTTTTCATTCAAAGCTTTATTTTCCTCTTTTAAAACAGAAACTTGTTTTGCCAAAACAGATTTTTCACTTTTCAAAGTTTTAATTTCTGTTGAGGAGGAAAGAACTGATTTTTTTAAAACAGAATTCTTGGCACCTAATTTTCTCAATTCGTCATGTATGTCTTCAAATGCATTTTGTAATTCATCTAATGAAAAAGATTCAGAAGATACCTCGTCATCTTCTTTGGTCATGAGGCATAGATTTGCTACTTCATTTTCTTTCTTTTCATCTTCTGAGCTGCTGTCATTACTTTCATTCCAAGCTGCAATCATGACTTTCTTGAAACCTTTCTTAAATTGCTTCTTGAGCTGAGAACATTCAGCTTTGATGTGTCCAGGCTTTTTGCACTCATAGCAGATGATTTCTTCTTTCTTGGAATCGTTCTTGAACTTGTTAGAGTCACTTTTGAATTTGGTGAACTCACATCGGTGTGCTTTCTTTTTGAAGAACTTTCTTTCTCCTTATTTCTTATTTATAAAAAACTTCTTGAACTTCCTTGTAATAAAGGCCATGCCTTCATTTTTATCACATGAGGAATCTTCCTGAGATTCTTCTTTAGGAGTTGAGAACTTGAAAGCAATGCTTTTCTTCCTTTTGTTGTCTTCCTCATCATCCATCTTGATGTTTATCTCATGGGTCATGAGAGAACCAAGAAGTTCTTCCAAACTTAGTCTGTTGAGGTCCTTTGCTTCTTGAATGGCT
This sequence comes from Heliamphora pulchella, assembly GCA_032270985.1. NCBI lineage: Eukaryota > Viridiplantae > Streptophyta > Magnoliopsida > Ericales > Sarraceniaceae > Heliamphora > Heliamphora pulchella. The sequence continues at coordinate 1,507 of JAULJZ010177387.1, forward strand.
GTAACCTTAGCTTCCCAACTTTTTGGCATACACCTCAGAATTTTTCTGACCATTTCTGCATTAGTGTAAATCTTGTCAAGAGATTTTAGTCCATTTATAATATCAGTAAAGCTAGTAAACATATCAGAAATTGTTTCATCATGCTTTATTTTAAATAGTTCATAGTTATGCACAAGCAGACTGATTTTTGACTCTTTCACTTGATTGGTACCCTCATGGGTAATTTCGAGTCTATCCCATATTTCTTTTACGGTGTCACATGTAGAGATCCTATTGAACTCATTTGGATCAAGTGAGCAATATAGGAGATTCATGGCTTCAGCATTTTTCTGTATCTCTCTTATGTCGATCTCAGTCCATTTGGCCTCTGCTTTAGGGATGGCAGCCTCTTCAACGATTTTGGTTGGTCTTTTTGGTCCATTTATGATAACCCACCGAAGGTCATAGTCTACGACTTGAATGTAAATTCTCATTTTAGCCTTCCAATAATTATAGTTTGTTCCATTGAACAAAGGGGGTCTGTTGGTCGATTGATCTTCAGATTGGGCAGGTCCAATACTAGTGGTTGCCATATAAAACTCTTAGACTGTTAAGTCAAAAGCAAGAACCCAAGCTCTGATACCAATTGTTAGATCTAGGCAACCCAAGAGGGGGTGAATTGGGTCTTTAAAAATTAAATAGCAATTTAAAAATTTTTTTCAGAAATCTTTTAATAGAGCAATAAAGCAAGATATGTAAATATATAACCAATGCAAATATTAAAAGATGAGGGATAGAGAAATAGAACTAGACACCAGGGATTTATAGTGGTTCGGTTTTATCCTAACTTACATCCACTTCTCAAGATCTCTCTTGAGTATTTTCACTATTCAGAATATCTCTCTCTTGAGTATTTGAGATTTACTTAAAGGAACACCTTAACTTTATTACGGGTGACGACTCTAATTTCTCAAATTTCAATTAAGTACGAGTCATAGTCCACACCCAAAATCATTTCAAAACCTTGGCCAACTGGATAAATTTTCCAGTTAGTCACATAGGAAACTTGAAATCAAAGAAAAAATAGAACAAATGCCAGTCCCTCTAGAATGGAACTTTCTTTTTCAATGCATATATTTTTTCTAGTAGCAATATTATCGATTTATGAAAATAAAATTAAGTTTATTTAATTTTGTTAAGCACCAAAACAAACCAAAAAAGTGAACATAACTAAACAACACCATTTATTTTTAAAACTATTGTAATTAAATTGTACTTAATGATATGTGATGAACTTAATTTTTTACATATATGATTCACACATTGAAAGCTACAAAAAAGAAGAAGAAGATTTCGAACATTAAAATTTGACAAAATTGAGTCGCATTTGTCCAAAATAGACAAAAAAATGTACCATAACAAAATAGAGAGAAGCTTAATTCGGAACGAACTCCGTTTACATGGCATTTCTTTGATGCCATGTTTGATTAGTGGGCTTGCAAAAAGGATTGAATTGATATGTTGTGCTCTTTATAATAGAGTTATTTGTTTAGCAGATGAGATTAAGGTTACTAATAGCAAGGGAATTACTAATACCCAATGGCCCTGTTTAGGTGGGATATTGTGGAAGTGAAATTGGACTATCCTAGAATATTTTGAATATATTTTTTTTAGTTGATCAATTTATAGGAGTTTTAGAAAACCACTCAATTAATTGAATATCCCATTCATGGGATTAAATGGATTGACACTTGGTGTTATTGAAAAGAATATTTTGTGTCGATACCAATTGATAATTGAGTTGATACCTTAAAGCAAAACATGCTTGAAATTCTCAAGTACGTCGACACAAATAAAGTTTAGGGTCGAAACCTTAACTACTTTGCTTGAGATATTTCAGGAACTCAAATGAGTCAACACCAAATGAATTTGGGTCGAAACCTCCAGTATTGGATCGAGATCCACATTGAGTTGACACCAATCCAGAATGGGTTGACATCTCAGTCTTTTTATGGGATACATTTTGGGTCGACACCAAATTGTTTTGAGTTTACACCAAGTAATCCTTCGAGTTCTAGACTTCGGGTTCTACGGGTCGATACCAAAGTCACATGAGTCGACACCTAAACACCCTCTAGAAACAAAATAAGTCGACACTAAAGAGAAATGGGTCAACACCAGGACTTTAAGTATTTTCCCGTCTCCAACTCAAAAGTGTCGACACCAAAGATTTATGAGTCGATACAAAGGTTCCTTTCGAAAATAAGAGTTTTGGGTTGATACCAAACGACGATGAGTCGACTCAAAAATAATCGAGACTGTCTGCGATTTTCTGAGTGGACACTAGAATGAAGATGAGTAAACTCTAAAAGTCTTGAGACTGACCATAATTTCAAGAGTTGACACCACAATGCTTTTGAGTCAACACCGAAATTCTAGTAGCTGATCTGATAAAATGGGTCGACACCAATGAAGATATAGGTCGACACCAAAGTCTCATCTAAAAAACTATATAAATGCATGAGGTTGACACCAAATGTTCTATGAGTCGACACGACAGTGTGGGTGAGAAAAATGCAGAAATAAGGCTGACACCAACGAAGAATTAAGTCGACACAATCACTCAAAGAACTAAGTCCTAGATATTTTTGTGTTGACACCAAAGGATTTTGTGTCGACACCTACGACAAATTTCAAATCTCGCGCTGGTTCCAACGGTATGATTTCAGAGTATTAATTACCTCCACCAACCCACTAACGGTTATTTACTTCAGATGGCTTTATAAGAAGTTAATATTCAGAGTTTCAAATATCTAGACAATATTTTATTGCTTGAATTTAAAGTTCAAAATTTTCAAGAAGCATTTACTGCTCATTTACTCCTCAAGCCGAAACTCACTCTTTCTTGATCATTTATTTTCAATCATTTGTAAAGAGTGGTAGTTAGTGAATCTTTGATTCTTTCACATTTATTGTAAAAGATGGTGAGTCACTCTTGATCATTTAAGAGAGTGAGTGAACTTCTTAAAAAAGAGCTCAACAGAGTTTTAAAAAAAACAATGAATTATTTTGTAGGAATTTCTTGAGGCTGTAAAGACTTTTAAATGCGTCTGTGAAGCATTCGATCTTAGTAGATATTCTCAAGGGAAGTCTTGAGGAGTGGACGTAGACTTGAAAAAAATTGAACCACTATAACTCTTGGTGTCTGATTCAATTTCTCTCTCCCTAACCTCTTTAATTTTTCTTACTGTCATATATCTTGCTATTTTTTAAATTTTAAATTTTAAAAATTCTTTTTAAAATTCAATTTACTCCTCTCTTGAGTTTCCTAGGACTAACAATCTCCTTCACCTTCTGCTTGGCCAACTCCATCCCAACCCCCAAATTTCCCAAACTACCCTTGCACATCTTCTCATCCTCCATCATCTTGACCGCGTCCTTCAACCACCCTCCCTCGTCGCCAACTCCAATCCTCATTGAGCCGAGTCGCTGCTTCACCGCTGAGCCTTTTCTCTTTCTTTCACGACAATTGTAAGTTCTTGTACATGTTCCACCGGCCATAAGCAAAGCACTTTTCCCGCGAATTCCAAGCCATTGCGGAAGGTTTCAGAGAGGTTGTCGAGCTGCCGTGCCGTAGCAACGATAATTAGATGCTAGAGTACTTGATTTCTTAGATGATGGGAGTTAGTTATTGGATGGAGGATAGAAGATGATCCACACTGGACTTGCATAGGCATGATTTGTATTTAGAGTATCAATACTATTACATAAAATGAAATGTTGTTAGTTTTTTAAACTTTAAAGTCATCTTGATTTTTGAAGAATTTAACATTTTTTCAATATTCAATAACAAGTGTCACAATTTGTTACAATGACAATACTTACATATAAATTTATTTATAATTGACAAATGTTACTTAATTTTATTCCTTACACATAAATTTATCTCTTATAGATAAATTTATCTTAATAAAAATACTTATAGATAAATTTATTGGTAATAACTAATAAATAAATGTTTGTTACAGGTTATTTTATCTTAAGTATAATTCGTTTAGATAAATTTATCACTTTTCAAATGTCAAACACTATATTTATAAATAAATTTATCTATAATAAATAAACATTAGGTACAGGTAAATTTATCTAAAAAATAATTCTTATAGATAAATTTATCTTTTTTAATATGTCTATGACAATACTTATATATAAACTTATCTGTAATATACAAATGTTTCTTAATTTTATCCCTTATACATAAATTTGTCTCTTACAGATAAATTTATCTCAATAAAAATATTTACAAATAAATTTATCTTCAATAAATAAATGTTAGTTACAAGTTAGTTTATCTCAAAAATAATTCTTACAGATAAATTTATCACTTTTAGTATGTCAAGCACTATACTTACAGATAAATTTCTCTGTAATAGATAAACATTAGTTACAAGTAAATTTATTTAAAAAATAATTCTTATAGATAAATTTATCTGTAAGTGAACAATAAAAAAACTTAAATGTTAGTTAGTTGTCCACTGGGATTTGCACAACTCGACAAACTCACCTATCTCAGATACACAGATGGTGGTAGTTTTACAAAGATAGAGAGAGAGAGAGAGAGAGTGATGTTCATGTTGGATTGTTAAAGTGAGAGAAAGGCATTGTTCTATCTTGAGCGATTCCTAAGAATGTTCGCACATTTTTTCACATTTTAAAACTCTGAGTACTTGCTTGCACATTCTCTCAAAAGCTAAAGTCTTCTCACTTCCTTTTTTGGGTTATACTATTATATGTATGCACTTTGAGAACTTGACTTGCAATGGCGTTCTCTTCTCTCCTCAAATCCACAACCCATACTCTTGTAGCCTCATGTGTCGATGTCTCTCCATCATCCTTTGTGCTCCATCTGCCTCATCAATACAAGGTGACTTATTCTACTTGATTTATCGATCATTATGTTTCTTCTTTTACTTCGCCGTCGAGGGAGGTGAAGATGAGGTGGGCGTCGGAGAGGATGATGCCGAAGATGATGAGAGAAAATTGGCCGAGCTAGTAGCGATGGTGCGGGCGAAAGGTGGGGAGATGGAGATGGAGATTGGAGGGCAGCTTGAAGAGGCGCACAGAACCTCATATGGGTATTTTAGGAAGAAGCCCTAGTTTTTAAAATATTTGGATCTTGCGTGTTAAGATTTTGAAACTCTGAGAACTTGCTTGCACATATTCTCAAAAGCTAAAGTCTTCTCGCTTCCTTTTTTGGGTTATACTATTATATATATGCACTTTGAGAACTTGACTTGCAATGGCGTTCTCTTCGCTCCCCAAATCCACAACCCAAACTCTTGTAGCCTCATGTGTCGATGCCTCTCCATCATCCTCTGTGCTCCATCTGCCTCATCAATACAAGGTGACTAATTCTACCTGATTTATTGATCAATATGTTTCTTCTTTACTTCGTCGTTGAGGGAGGCGAAGATGAGGTGGGCGTTGGAGAGGATAATGCCGAAGACGATGAAAGAAAATTGGCCGAGCCAGTCGCGATGGTGCGAGCGAAAGATAGGGAGATGGAGACTGGAGGGCAGCTTGACGAGGCGCACGGAACCGCATATGAGGATTTTAGGAAGAAGCCTTAGTTTTTAAAATGTTTGAATCTTGTGCGTTAAGATTTAAGTTAATGGATCTATTGTTGTATGTATTTGTTTTCGTGGACCGCCGGATGAGAAGCTCTTCTATAAGTAAAAGATTTCGAAACTTTCTTATTGTTTTTTTTTTAATTAAATTGTACTAAACCAAATAAGGCGGACACCAACAATTTATAATTTATGAAGTATTACATCATTGCTATGAGGAAGACAAATGTGTCATCCATGTTCGAAATAAGAACACTTATAAAAATATTCTAATGCAAAGTGTTTGAGATAATTATACCATATTTTTATATTATCATAGGACTACAAATATATCATCTATGTTCGAAATAAGAACATTGATAGAAATTATTTGACGCAAAGCGATTGAGATAATTATACCATATTTTTTATATTATTATGCAATTATTTATATTTTTTAATAAAATAAATTAATAATTAATTAAAAAATCTTATAGTAATAATTAAAAGAATTAATGGGTCAATTTGAACCCAATAGCTTTAACGAGGCATCCCGGTTGACTAAAAAAATCTAAAAAGTATGTCAATGTGAATTAAAATTTTACAAAAAATTACTAATGGCAAATAAAGCCATAAAAAGCCTATTACGTGGCTCTTTTTTTTTTCTTTGTCTTACCTAGTTTTAAATTTATTTTTTGATTAAAAATTTCTAATTTTTTGAATTGAGAAATTTACCAGTATACTTATTTAGATTAATACTAATTTTTTTAACTAAATACAAAAAAAATTATATAAAAAAATAGACCAAACACACCTAAAATAAGAAAGCAAACAACAAAGGCAATTATGGTCGAGAAAAAAAGTCATACATCTTTGCCGCACTTTTATATATATATATATATATATATATAGAATAAATATAGGAAATTCTGCATAAATACAAATAGTTTGTGTTTTAAAAGAAGACTTTAAGTTTGTGTAAGGCTAATTTAAATTAGGTCACGCAAATAACCCGGGATAATTTAAGCATAGTTTAAAATTTGATTTTAAGTTAAGTTTTTTTTTTTAAGTCACATTAAGTTTAAAAGATTAAAAGTTTATTTGGAAAATATATGGAATGACATTAAATCAAAGGTTTAAAATAATTTAAAGTTAAAAAATAAAAAATTTTGCTTAAAATTATTATAATTTTTAAAAATTTATTTTTAAATTTAATATGAATCTTGTTTGATAGATTTTGATGAGTACATTTTAAAAATGTAATTTTTATAAAAAATAAATTTATATAATAAAAGTTATGATATTTTTAAAAATATATAAAAATTTATGTAAAAAGTAAAAAGTTAAAAAGTTAAAAAATTTTGAGTTAAAAAATAAGATTTTTTTATTTTTAATTTTTTGAATTTTTAAGCTTTAATTAAAAAAACAAAATGACAAATTTTAAATCAATTTAAAATTAGTTGCCAAACAAAATCATAAATTTTAGATAGAAAAATGAGAATGATGGGTTATAGTAAAATTTCCTGTTTTTTTGAGAAAAAAATGTAGACAAAGTACATTTGAAAAGATGTTTTGGTGTGATATGATTTCACTAAATTTTAATATTATTTTATTAGAATAAGATAGACATGTGTTGCTTGTCATAATTGGAGGCATTGGACAAAGTTACTTTTTAGTCATTTTTAGTTTTTGTTATTTTTAATAATTTTTAATTTTAATTATAAATTATAATTTTTGTAAGTATTTATAATTTTTGTTATAAATTATAATTATTTTTTTATTTTATTTTAATTACAAATTAAAAATTTATTAATTATTAAATATTGACAATTTTTATTATAAATTATAATTTATATATTATTAGTTTTAATAATGTAAAAAAACACCAATGCCAAACACAGTTCATATTCAAAGTACACTTCATATTTGAAATTGGGACTATTTTAAGTCTTGCTTTGTTATGTCATAAAATGTGAAATGAAAAAAATAAATTATTTGAGATAATAATATAATTTTTTACATTTAATTTTATCGAGAATGTAAATAGTTTTTTGTCTTTTGTTAAAATATCTAATTTATTTTTTTTTTCTTTCGAGTATATTACCTTTTTAGTTCTTCTTGAGGGAATTTTAAAAATGTCTGTTCAAATAAAATTTTAAAAATTCACTAAAAATAACAAAAAAAACTACTAAAAGACTATCAAGTGGCTCCTTCAGTCTTATTAGACTTTTTTAATTTCTTGATCACAGTTAGTTTTTTTAATTTTTTACATGAAAAATATAAAATTCGACCGCATTCTCCGTGGCTCGCGTGACATGCGCTTCGCTCTTAAAGGTTATAAAACTGAAATAAAATAATTATTGTATAAAAAATTTAAATTTTAAATATATTTTAAATATAATAAATTCAATATTTTAGAATAATATGAGCAATTAAAAACTTTTGCAAAATTTCAAAAAACACTAATTGATATTCTCCCACCATATAATAGAACAGATAATATTTCATTTCCAATTTATACTATTAAATGAAGGAAGAATTCCAATTTGGTATAACTATCAAAACAAAGTTGGGTGAATTTTTGAATACTAAAAATACTCTTGTTTAATTTTTTAATACTAAAAAATATCTTCATTTAGTTTTACTTATTAAATATTTTTTTTTTATTTTATTTAAAAATTATAATTACTCGTAATTTTAAATTTAAATCATTTTACTATTTAATTTTTTTAATTTATTTTAAATCTTAAATAAAGATTGTATTTGTCATTACTGAAATTAGTAATTTATATATTATAATTTGTTACAAAAATTGTGAGTGTTTAGTAAAAAATATAACTTATAACTAAAATAAAAAAACTAATTATAAATTATAATAAAAATTATAAATATTTAAAAAATTTATAATTTATAACTAAAATTATAAACTAAAACGTATTAACAACGACTTAAAAAAAAAACACGCCCAAAATAAATTCATCCCATTTAACCGACCGTTGTCTGCGGGGATTTTCGGAGAGAGAAATGGCGATTCTTAAAGTCTCTGTCTCGCGCTCGCTTCATCTTTCCAAATATTTGTCGCGAAGTAATCTCCAGATCCCCTTCAAATCCTACGACGCATCACTTCCACATTTCTTGAATTCCAATCTCGCCCCCATCTTCACTTGATCAGTTGACGAATTCTTGAATCCCAATCCGCCCCCATCTACATTTCTTGAACTCCAATCCGCCCCATCTTCACTTGATCAGTTCACCAGTTCTTGAATCCCAATCCGCCCCCATCTACATTTCTTGAATTCCAATCCGCTCCATTTACACTTTCAGTTGCCTTCTTCGACAGAGTTCTCAAGAATCGGAACGATATCCTTCTAATGGCCGTTTCGACAACTTGCCCGTAAACATGTGTGTGTGTGTGTGTGTGTGTGTGTGTGTGTGTGTGTGATTTCTTTTTTCTTAACAGAATTCTTTCTGTTTCACTTTCAGTGATTTGTTGTGTTCTGATATCCTATTTCTTGCGACTGTGTGTGTGTGTGTGTGTGTGTGTGTGTGTGATTTATTTTTTCTAACAGATTTCTTTCTGTTTCACTTTCAGTGATTTGTTGAGTTTTGATAACCTATTTCTTGCGACTTCTTGTAAGGGATAAAATGGAATAAATTTTGTTGAAAAGGTCCCAATACACACCTCATGTTGGCGTGTACCATATGCCAGAGTTGACTAGGGCGGCGTGAAAGCGAAATGTCATGCGTTGTGATGAAGAGAGTGTGCGCTTTATCGGTAAGATATTTGAAGGATTTACGTACGGTGATATAAGCATATATTTACACAAATTTCCTTCCATTGAACTATATAGGAGTTAGCTACAGTAGTTTTGAGAGTTGCTAATCTCAAAATCACTATCTCTAATCTCTCTTCCAGGCGTCCTGTTAGTTTATAGAATTAGAAAGGTGAGGCCCGTTTGGCTGCCTTAGCTTTTTGGTTTTTTTTTGCTAAAAACGTAAAAAAGCCAATATGGCCCATTTAACGTAAAAGTTATAAAGCAAAAAAGTCAAATCAAAACACTAATTCTTAAAATATTCTATTTAAACTCCCACTACTTTTAAAATAAAATAATAATTTTTCTCATTTATAACTTATTTACCAACACTACTAACTACATATAATTGTTAATATTAAATATATAAAAGAGTAATTGTGCAATTTGAACAAAAAGTAAAAATGCTAGTTTTTTATCTAAACAACCAACTTCAAAAAAGCTAAATTAAAAACTAAGTTACTACACAACCTACTTTGAATCAAATTTAGCTTTTTGGCTAAAAACACCAAAAAAGCAAAAGAGTTGGCTATTTAAGCTAGTTGCCAATCGAGGCCCTATGTTATGAATATTTGTGTTTTATATTATGAATTATGAGATGTGCCAAATCAAAAGTTGTCAAATCAATGTGAGCTTGAATAATGTTATGAATTATGTGGTTTTTTGTTATTGATGGTGTTTCCCTGATGATGGGTCTCAAATCCACTGGTCCGACTTGAAATAGAAGAAAAGAACCGTTAGAAAAAAGGGCTGGAGTTTCCTCCGGCGAGCCCTCTCCAACGGTCAAGTTAGAATTCCGGTAGAGTAACCCTCAGGCTAACCTCCAATCTCACTCTCCTCCCTTGCCGGTTCTAGAATGCGTACCTTTTTCCTATTCGGTTAACCTCTTTATACATTTGTTAAGCCACATGGACAACCAATTACGTGGAGACGTTGTAACAGAATTTGAAAGAATATGGGATCACTCCACGCGCCTACCGCCTTAGTCGCCTCCTGATTAGGAGATACGGCTGATCAGCCGTGTTCCTTTTTACAACATCGCCCGAGGCTACTTCACCTTGGGCCCTAGTAAAACTGTACTAGGCTTTCTCAAGCTGGGCCTTGGGCCTTACACATTTCCCCATCAGTTATCAAATTTTGTGGTTAAATTTATGAATTTATGCTGTTGTTGAATTATGAATTTATGTGGTTTTTTAGTTATGAATTAGTGTGGTTTTAATTATGAATTTTATGAGGAATGTTATGAAGTGCATACCATACACCCTAAATATAGGGTGTGTATTGTATCTTTTCCCTAAAATCCAGGTTGCGTTTGGCGCATTTTTTTTTGTTTTTTTCTTAGTTTAAGCTATAATAAATAACTAACTCGATAGTTGAAGATTCCAAGTTATATTCTGTTTCTGTGCATGTTTGTTTGACTGGAAAATATACTAAATTGAGTAAAAATAGAGAAAGACTCAAAGAAACGATATTCGATTAAATTAATAAATAAATCTGTCAATGAACACATAGCATTCTTGGTTAAATCTTTCACATGAATTTAAGCAGAAATGTTTATAAAAGAAGTCCTTTTTGTGCACGCATTTGTTAGTTATATATTTTCTCAGTCTGGGGGAGGCAAAACCTTTTTGATAACCATTCATTAGCTTTGTACTATTTATGGGAGGGAAAGGAACACCGCAGAAGAAGTACTGCTTCATAGTCTTTTTTTTCAAATGTTGATAGGGTAGGGATGACGTACTGATTGAGAATTGTACTAGCTTTATAATGAATTATGAATTTCCATCTCCTGTTTTTTATTGAAGATGTGATTTCTTGCTCTGTTTCAGGGAGTTTCATTAAAACAATGCACAAAGAAGTCATTTTCACATAGAGAAGCACCACCATTTCTGAGAAGATCTGCCGGTAATACACCGGGTTTTTTCTTTTCCAACCTTTTAATTTTTGACGTTGCTTGGCTACGAGGGGAGGGGGGAGGGGGAAACAAATGGAAATCTCGACTGACTTTTCATGATTTGGCACGTAATTTTATTTTGCTCTGTTCGTTTGAAATTTTCTCATAAAACAATATGGGAACAAAAGCAATGAAAAGTAAAAGAACCCATATTTCACTATGTAAACAAATGGAAATCTCGACTGACTTTTCATGATTTGGCACGTAATTTTATTTTGCTCTGTTCGTTTGAAATTTTCTCATAAAACAATATGGAAACAAAAGCAATGAAAAGTAAAAGAACCCATATTTCACTATGTAATCTGGTCACTGGGTTTTTAGATCTGCCTTCCACTTCTCATTTTTGGATCTTTTCTATATCAATCTCTTCCTGTGAGTGCAATTTCATTGTTTTCCTTTTCGGGTTTTGTTTGCTGAAGTTTCGTTGAATTTATGGTTTTCTTTCTTCGATGCTTGCATTTTCTCATCCCTTCTTTCTAACTTTTCCTTTCTATTGCGATTTCTTCTGTTCATTACTGATTGTTGAATTCTATAGTTTACAGGCACATTTTCCCCATCAAACTTGTTAACTTCTCTTACGATATGGCATTTGGCAATATCGGATTGTAGTTGACTTGCTATTAAATGGAGAAAATTGGCATGAACTAGAAGATTTTTGGATTATTTTATAATATAGACTTGTTTCTTTCTTTTTGTGGAGGATATTTTATGTAGTTTATTGAATAAGGTGTCATGATTATTTTTTGAAGGAAATAAATTTTGAGGAAGTTGATAGACGTGGTTAATAATTATTTGGTAGAGAAAATTGTTATTGTCTTAAAGGGAGGCAGTGACTCTTTTGGATATTAGGGTTTTTGATTTTAGTATTTGATAAAACCCAACAAAAAATTATGGATTCTTGAAGCTAATTGGATACAATTAAATTGGTGAGTATGATTTTGTTATCCAAGAAAACTATTGTTTTGGTATATTTAGATAGACTGCGCTAGGGAGTATGAAAGGACAAAGGATCAAATTATTAGCACAAGAGAACTAGAGAGTAAATTTTCAATTCGTTTAAAGACTAATTTTGGGTCCATGTAGTGACCTAGTATCTTACATTACATACAATATTAGAGAATCTAAGATGTTAGTTTATCGAGAAGTTAATTGACAATGAATTTAGTTTGAGCGGCATATTTTAGATCTGCTAATTTTTGAATTACATGTAGAGAACCAAGTTTACAAATTGATATACAATTATTTTGGAGCCATGAATACATCCTTTATTTATAGTTCAAACTTGGCGTTGGGAGATAGTAGACACATCACATTCTTGTCATTTGATTTATTTTACATGGGAGAACATTTTCCTAGAAATTTTTATGATACAGATTTTCCACAGTTAATGGACCAGTATATGGATTTTAAGGCCTTGGTAGTTAGGAGAGAAGGGCTTACTTATTAAAAAAAAAAAAAGGGGAAAAGGGTAAGACTACTGGGGAATGATGGGATGCCTTGCAATTTTTTATCTTATTGGAGGTCATAACCATATCTAGAGTTATTGAATTCTAATCATTAGGATATGGTTACTTAATTGAGGCTTTCCAAAACTTGTTTCAATGAGGTTGCTTCATGAAATTGTGATGGTTCGTGAAATGCTTGACGAGTTCAGTCGATCTTCTCTTCTTTGTTAGCCACTTAGATTTGAGATCACTATGTAACATAATCAAATATTCAGGAGGCTCGCTCTAAATATTAACAATAGTCAGGTGGTGTTTTGATTCCACAATGAGGTAACTTTTGTTTATGGCTATACTATGTGTTCGTTTAGAAATGAATGAAATGCGTAATACCAGGGTTTGAAGCAGTATTTGATGGGGCTTGGTGATATCTGTTGGTACTCGACTTGTTATTAATTGGTGAAAATTGCCATGAACCAAGAGATTTTTGGATTGTTTTATTATATGGCATTGTTTCTTTATGTTACAGGAAGATATTTTATGTAATGCATAGAATAAGGTGTCATGAATATTCTTTGAAGGAACTAAGTTTTGAGGGAGTAGATAGATGCCGGGTAATAGTTATTTGGTAGAAGAAATGGTTATGGTTTGGTGGTTATTAAAAAGAGGCATATACTCTTAATTTGGATATTAGGATTTTTGATTTTGCATGATGACACAACTCAACAAACGATTGTGGACTTTTGAGGCTAATTGGATACAATTTAATTGGTGAATATGATTTGGTTGTCCAAGAAAACTTTGTTTTGGTGTATTCAGATATATTTTCATTACGGAACTTGAAATGACAAAGGAGCAAATTATTAGAACAAGATAACTACAATAACTTTTGAAGTTGTTTGAAGGCTAATTTTGGATCCGTGTGGTGACTTAGTATCTTACATTACATACATTATTAGAGAATTTAAAATGTTTATGGAGAAACTAAAAGAGAACTCATTTAGTATGAGCGCCAGAATTTAGATCTCCGTACTTTTGAGTTGCACGTAGAGAACCAAGTTTACAAATTGATATGCAATTATATTAGAGCCATGCATACATCTTTTATTTGTAGTTCAAACTTGTTGTAGGGAGACAAGTGACACATATCACATCCTTGGCTATTGGAATGATATGCGTATTTTTTGGCCTTACTAGTTAGGAGGGAAGGGTTTACCAATAAAAAAAGAAAAGGTTAGGAGAGAAGGGTAAGACTGTTGGGGAATGATGGGATGCCGTGCAAATTTTTTTCTTATTGGAGATCATAGCCATATCTAGATTTATTGAAGTCTAATCATCTGGACATGGTTACATAATTGAGGCTATTTGAAACTTGTTTTACTAAGTTCTTTCATCAAATTGTGATAGTTCGTGAAATGCTTGTCAAGTTCGGTCGATCTTTCTCATCTTTGTTAGCCTATTAAATTTGAGTGGTTTCATTTAGGTTAGATCACTATATAACATAATTAGATATTCAGAGGGCTCGCTGGGCTCGCTCTAAAGATTAACAATGGTAAGGTGGTGTTTTGATTCTCACACTGAGGTAACTTATGTTTGTATATGTCTATACTGTGGGTTTAGGTTGAAACAGATGAAATGTGTGGTATTAGGTCTTGGAGAAGTATTTGTTGGGGTTTGGCAATATCGGATTGTAGTTACTTGCTAATAAATGGAGAAAATTGACATGATCCAAGAGGTTTTTGGATTATTTTATTATAAAGCCTTGTTTTTTTATGTTACTAGAGGATATTTATGTAATGTATAGGATAAGGTGTCATGAATATTCTCTGAAAGAAATAAATTTAGAGGGAGTAGATAGATGCGGGTAATAATTAATTTGGTAGAGGAAATGGTTATTGTTTGGTGGTTATTAAAGGGAGGTGCACTCTCTTAATCTAGATATTAAGATTTTTTATTTTGCATGATAACGCAACTCAACAAACGATTATGGATTTTTTAGGCTAATTGGATACAATTAAATTGGTGAATGTGATATCGTTGTCCTTGAAAACTTTTTTTAGTGCATTTAGATATACTGTCACTAGGGAACGTAAAAGGACGAAGAAGCAAATTTTAGTACAAGATAACTATAGTAAATTTTTAAGTCGTTTGGAGATTAATTTTGGATCTATGTGGTGATATAGTATCTTACGTTACATACACTATTGGAAAATCTCAACTATTAGTTTATTGAGAAGTTGAAAGACATCAACTTTATTATGAGCATAAGAATTTAGATCTGCATATTTTTGAGTTGCACTTAAGAGTACAAATTAACATACAATTATTTGGAGCCTTGAATACATTTTTTATTTGTAGTTCAAACTTGACACACGTCACATCCTTGTCACTTGATTTAGAGTACATGGGAGAACATTTTTCTAGATTTTTTATGATATATATTTGCCACAATTAATGGACCGATATTTGGATTCTTAGGCCTTATTGGCTAGGAGAGAATGGTTTACTTATTAAAAAAAAGTTTAGGAGAGAAGGGTAGGAATTTTGGGAAATGACGGGACGCCTAGCATGTTTTTATCTTGTTGGAGGTTATAGCCATATTTAGATTTATTGAAGTCTAATGATTAGGACATGGTTACTTAATTGAGGCTATCCAATTCTTGTTTTTTTAAGTTCTTTCGTTAAATTGTGATGGTTCATGAAATGCTTGACATGATCTGTCGATCTTTCTCATGTTTGTTAAGCAATTAGATTTGAGTCGATTCGTTTAGGTGAGATCACTATGTAACATAATCAAATATTCAGGGAGCTCGCTCTAAAAATGAATAGTGGATAAAGTGTCATGGCTATTCTTTGAAGGTAATAAATTTTGATGCTGTAGATAGATGCGTGTAATAATTATTTGGTATCAGAAGTGGTTATTGTTTGGTGGTTATTAATGGGAGTTATATGCTCTTAATCTCAAAATTAGGATTTTTGATTTTACATGATGATACAACTTAAAAAACAATCATGGATTCTTGAAACTAACTGAGTATAATTAAAATGGTGAATATGATTTGGTTGTGCAAGAAACTTTCTTTTGGTGTATTCAGATATATTGTCACTAGAGAATTGGAAAGGACAAAGGTGGTTTAGAAACACTCAACGTACACCAATTGATGCAATTATAAAAAAATGTGACAAGATCATGGGTAATGAAAACACTAGAGGGAGAGGTAGACCGAAATTGATATGGTGTTTCATATTAAGAAAAGATGTGATTTATTAAAACTAATTAAAAATATGTCATTTAATAGAGCAGAATGGCATAAAAAAATTCAAGTAGCCGATCTCAATTGATTGGGATAAAGGCCTAGTCTGGTTTAGTGTCTTACATTACATACATTATTTGAGAATCTAAGATGTTAGTTTATCGGGAAGTTGAAAGACAAGAAGTTTAATACAAGTGTTCGAATTTAGATCTGCGTATTTTTGAGTTGCAAGTAGACTACCTAGTTTACAAATTGATATACAATTACTTTGGAACCCTGAATACATTCTTTATTTATTGTTCAGACTCGTGTTGGTTGAGTAGACACATCATGTCATTGTCGTTTGATTTATTGTATATGGGATAACATTTTACTAGAATTTTCAGTGAAATATATTTTCGACAATTAATGGATGGACCGGTATACGGATTTATAGCCCATATTGGTTATGAGACAAGGGTTTACTTATAAAAAAAGGTTAGGAGAGATGGGTTTGACTTTTGGGAAACGATAGGATGCCGTGCAAATTTTTATCTTATTGGTCATAGCTGTATCTATATTTATTGAAGTGTAATCATTTGGAGATGGTTACCTAATTGAGGCTATTCGAAACTTGTTTTATTTAAGTTACCTTTAAATTGTGATAGCTGTGAAATGTTGACGAGTTCGGTCGATCTTTCCCATCATTGTTTGCCAATTAGATTTGAGTGGATTCATCTAGGTGAGATACTATGTAACATAATCAGATATTCACGGGGATCGCTCTAAAGATTAACAATGGCAAGGTAGTGTATTGATTCTCACACAGAGGTAACTTGTGCTTGTGTAAGTTTATATTGTGGGTTCAGTTAGAAACATATGAGATGTGTGATATTACGTTTTGAAGAAATATTTGACGGGGTTTGGCAAAATAGGATTGTAGTCAACTTGTTATTAAATGGTGAAAATAACCGTGAACAAGGGATTTTTGAATTGTTTTATTAAATAGTCTTGTTTCTTTCAGTTACTGGAGGATATTTTATTTAATGTATAGAATAAGGTGTCATGACTATTTTTTGAAGGAAATAAATTTTGTTGGAGTAGATAGATGCAGAAAATAATTATTTGGTAAAAGAAACGGTTACTATTTGGTGGGTTATTAAAAGGAGGTGTACCCTCTTAATCCGGATATTAGGATTTTTGATTTTGCATGATGGTCCAACTCAACAAACGATTGTGCATTATTGAGGCTAATTGGATACAATTCAATTGGTGAATATGATTTGGTTGTGCAAGAAAACTTTTAGTGTATTCAGACATTTTCATTAGGGAACTTGAAATGAATTTTGAAGGAAAGAAATTTTGAGGGAGTAGATAGATGCGGGTAATAATTATTTGGTAGAAAAAACAGTTACTGTTTGGGGATTTATTAAAAGGAGGCGTACTTTTAACTCGGAAATTAGAATTTTTGATTTTTGCATGATGGTCCAACTCAACAAATGATTGTGCATTATTGAGGCTAATTTGATACAATTAAATTGGTGAATATGATTTGGTTGTCCAAGAAAACTTTTAGTGTATTCAGACATATTTTCATTAAGAAACTGAAATGACAAAGGAGTAAATTATTAGAATAAGATAACTATAGTAATTTTTTAAGTTGTTTGGAGACTAATTTTTGATCCATGTGGTGACTTCGTTTCTTACATTACAAACATTATTGGAGAATCTAAGATGTTGAAGAAGTTGAAAGACAAGAAATTTAGTATGACCGTCAGAATTTAGATATGCGTATTTTTGAGTTGCAGGTAAAGTATTAAGTTCATAAATTGATATACAATTATTCTGGAGCCATGAATACATTAGTTATCTAATGTCGAAACTTTTCGTTCGGAGATAGTGGACACATATCACATCCTTGTCACTTGATTTATTGTACAAGGGAGAACATTTTACTAGAATTTTCAATGATATATATTTTTCTACAGTTAATATACCGCTGTACGGATTTCTAGGCCATATTGGTTTTTGGACATAAGGGTTTACTTACAAAAAAAAGCGGTTAGGTTAGAAGGGTAAAACTTTTGGGGAATGATCGGATGTCTTGCAATTTTTTATCTTATTGGAGGTCATAGTCATATTTGATTTATTGAAGTTTAATCACTAGGATATGGTTATCTAATTGAGGCTATCAAAAACTTGTTTTATTTAATTTCTTTCATCGAAGTGTGGTAGTTCGTGAAATGCTTGACGAGTTCCGTCTTTCTTATCATGCTGGCCTATTAAATTTGAGTGGATTCGTTTAGATTAAATCACTATTTAACATAATCAAATATTCAGGGGGCTCACTCTAATGATTTAACAGTGGTAAGGAGGTGTTTTGATTCTCACAGTGAGGTAACATATGTTTGTGTAAGTCTATATTGTCGGTTCAATTAGAAACGGATGAGATGCGTGATATCAGGTTTTGAAGAAATATCTAATGGGTTTGGTAATATTAGATTTTAGACGAATTGTTATTAAATGGAGAAACTTGCCATGAACCTAGAGATTTTTGGATTATTTTATTATATAGCCTTCATTTCATTCGGTTACTAGAGGATATTTTATTTAATGTACTAGATAAGGTGTTATGACTATTCTGTGAAGGAAATAAATTTTGACAGAGTAGAAAAACGTGAGGTAATAATTATTTGGTAGTAGAAATGGTTATTATTCTGTGGTTATTAAAAGGAGGGATACACTCTTAATTTGGATATTAGGATTTTTGATTTTGGATGGTGTATTTAGATATATTTTCATTATGGAACGTGAAAGGACAGTGCAAATTATTAGAACTAGATAAAGGCAGTAATTTTTGAAGTCGTTTGGAGACTAATTCTGGATCCTTGTGGTGACTTAGTATCTCACATTACATACATTATTGGTGAATCTAAGATGTTAGTTTATCGAGAAGTTGAAAGACAACATGTTTAGTATGAGTGTCAGAATTTAGATTGCGTGTTTTTGAGTTTCAAGTAGAGTACCAAGTTTAGTAATTGATATGCAATTATTTTGGAGCCATGAATACATCCTTTATTTATAGTTCACACAAGTCCATGGGAGACAATGGTTAATGGACACATATCACATCGTTGTCACTTGATTTAAAGTACATTGGAGAAAATTTTACTAGAATTTTTTATGATATATATTTTCCGTAGATAATGGTACGATGTACGGATTTTTTTGGCCTTACTAGTTAGGAGAGAAGGTTTTACTTATTTTAAAAGGGTTAGGAGATAAGGGTATGACTATTGGGAATAATTGCGAATTTTTATCTTATTAGAGGTCATAGCCCTATCTAGATTTATTGAAGCCCAATCATTAGGACATGGTTACCTAATTGAATCTAACTGAAACCTGTTTTATTTAAGTTCTTTCTTCAAATTGTGATGGTTTGTGAAATGCTTTATGAATTCTCTCGATCTTTCTCGTCCTTGAAAGTCAATTGGATTTAAGTGGATTCATTTAGGTGAGATCACTATGTAACACAATCAGACATTCATGGGGCTTGCTCTAATGATTAAAATGGTAAGGTAGCGTTTTGATTCTCACACTAAGTTAACTTATGTTTGTGTGAATCTATATCGTGGGTTTAGTTAGAAACAGATGAGATGCGTGACATTAGGTTTGAAGAAACATCTGATGGGGTTTGGCGATATTAGATTGTAGTCAACTTGTTATTAAATTGAGAAAATTTCCATGAACGAAGAGATTTTGGACCATTTTATTGTATAGCTTTGTTTCTTTCTATTATTGGAGGATGTTTTATATAATGTATTGGATAAGGTGTCATGACTATGCTTGATGAGTTTGGTCTGCCATTCACATCTTTGTTAGCCATTTAGATTTGAGTTGATTCGTTTAGTGAGATCCCTATATAACATAATGAAATATTCAGGGGGCTCGCTCTCAAGATGGACAATCATAAGTTGTTGTTTTGATTCTCACACAGGTTACTTATGTTTGTGCGCATTTGTATTGTGGGTTCAATTAGAAACACATGGGATGTGTGATATCAGGTTTTGAAGAAGTATTTGATGGAGTTTGACAATATCAAATTGTAATCGACTTGTTATTTAATGGAGAAAATTGCCATGAGCCAGTAGATATTTGGATTACTTTATTATGTACAGTTTGTCTGTTTCTGTTACTAGAGGATATTTTATGTAATTATAGGATAAGGTGTCATGATTGTTCTTTCATGGAAAAAACTAGAGGGAGTAGATCAACGCGGGTAACAATTCTTTCATGACTATGCTTGATGAGTTTGGTCTGTCATTCACATCTTTGTTAGCCATTTAGATTTGAGTTGATTCGTTTAGTGAGATCCCTATATAACATAATGAAATATTCAGGGGGCTCGCTCTCAAGATGGACAATCATAAGTTGTTGTTTTGATTCTCACACAGGTTACTTATGTTTGTGCGCATTTGTATTGTGGGTTCAATTAGAAACACATGGGATGTGTGATATCAGGTTTTGAAGAAGTATTTGATGGAGTTTGACAATATCAAATTGTAATCGACTTGTTATTTAATGGAGAAAATTGCCATGAGCCAGTAGATATTTGGATTACTTTATTATGTACAGTTTGTCTGTTTCTGTTACTAGAGGATATTTTATGTAATTATAGGATAAGGTGTCATGATTGTTCTTTCATGGAAAAAACTAGAGGGAGTAGATCAACGCGGGTAACAATTATTTAGTAGAGGAATTGTTATGGTTTGGTGGGTATTCATGGGAGGCGTATGCTCTTAATTCGGATATTAAGATTTTTGATTTTTAAATTGCACGATGATACAACTCAACAAATGATTGTTGATTCTTGAGGCTAATTGGATACAATTAAATTGGTGAATATGATTTGGTTGCCTGGGAAAACTTTGTTATGGTGTATTCAGATATATTGTCACTTGGGAACATGAAAGGACAAAAGAGCAAATTATTAGAACAAGATAACTACAGTAATTTTTGAAGTCATTTGGAAGCTAATTTTGGATCAATGTGGTGACTTAGTATCTTACATTACATACATTATTAGAGAATTTAGGATTTTAGTTTATCAATAAGTTGAAAGACAACAGGTTTAGTATGAGTGTCAGATTTTACATCCGCGTATATTTTAGTTGCATGTAGAGTACCGAGCTTACAAATTGATATATAATTATTTTGGAGCCATAAATACATCCTTTATTTATAGTTCAAAGTTGTCGTTGGGAAACACTAGACGCATATCACATCCTTTGTCACTAGATTTATTGTATGTTGGAGAACATTTTACTGGACTTTTTATGATTTATATTTGCCACACTTAATGTACCGATATATGAATTTATAAGCCTTATTAGTGAGGAGAGAAGTTGCTGATAGAATATTGGATGTGGTCTCTTGATCTTAATTAGGGTTACTTATGGGGCACACTAGACTTGTGTATCATATGCTAACATGTTATTTTCTATTGCTCTTAGATAATGTCGAGTTGTGATTGTTCTCTCTTTTGAATATTATCGATCTATGAAGCAATCTCCACTTT
>JAULJZ010177427.1:0-23102 GCA_032270985.1 Heliamphora pulchella
ATAATCAAGAAGCAAAAAGTAATCTTATTATATGTATATATTTATATGTGTGTGTATATAAGTATACATGTCTCTACGATCAAAATCCAAAATAACAATAATGCTAAATAAATATACAATCACAATCTTCAACATAAGCCTTTCATACATAAGCATATATATATATACCAAAGAGAATCTCTACAATCAAATAAAATAATCAAAAGTAAAAGTCACTTTAGTGTATATAATAATCAAAGAGAAAAAAAAATTATTACATATATGTATAGGTGTATTTATAAGTCTCTACAACTCAATGTTATAATTAAAACTAATAATCTAATATAATTGTAAGGACCCGCTTTTTAGGTATAATAATAGCGACGATAACATAGCTGTAGTGTAGTCGCCTATATCGTTACGATCACTCAACACTAAAAAAAAAATTAATTAAATAAATAATAATAGTAATAATAATAATAATAATAATAATTTTTATAGTTAATTAAGTGATTACAATACAAACTCACATAAACTCCAATATAAGTTTTGTATACACAAGTATACATACTTACTTAAGAGAATCTCTATAACAAACACAATAAAATAATCAATAAATCCTAATTATCTACAACACTCTATCCCCATTAAAATAATCAAAATTAATACTATATATATATATATATATATATATATATATATATATATATATATATATATATATAATTATACTCTTCTCTACAACCTAATAAAATAACTCAAAAAGTAAAAAGATAAAAGATACTTTAGTGTTTAAAATAATCAAGAGACAAAATGTAGTTTAATATATATGCATGTATATATGTATGTATAAATCTCTACAAATAGCCTAATAATATAATCAAAAGTAACAACCTAATAAAATAATATAACTTTAAAGCCAACTTGTATGTTAATATAAGGAGATTTAATACAACACATAAATAATTAAATAATGATAAAATAATATTAAACCATGAAATTGAGTTTTAAAATTTAAATTCACCAAATTAAATTAAAACTAGTACAAAAAAAAATATTTAAAATATACATCAAGTTACGAAATTGTACAAAAACTTAAAATGTAGCCCAACTGCCACAACTAAATAATGCTATAATTAAACTAAGATGTAAAAATTAAGTACAACACCTAAAATTATTATATTAATTTAAATCTTTAATATTCATAATTAAAAATATACATTAAGTTAATTTTTAAATTTAATTCTTGAACAATGTAATGTATATATACCATTAAATATATAATATACCAATATAATACAATCAAAACTCAAACTTGGAGCCAAAATACATCTCATGGCCAGCCACATGAGTGTCCCACACTCGAGCCCTTTTTTTTAATTATTTTTGTGTCATAACTTTTGAATATGCATGCATTTTAAGTGGGTATAGGCTTCGTAGGTCTTACACACCCATTATAAACCTATTTTTTGCTACAAAAAATGTTTTTAAAAGACCAAACCCCACCCATGCTCAGCACACCCTTTCCCAAACTCCCTCTTTGTGTTTTGCATATTCTCTAAGTGTTGGTAGAGTGAGGTAGAGAGAGAAAGAGAAAAAAATGCTTGTAGATCTTAAAATTTTTGGTGTTCTTGGGCATCCATTTACATAGATCTTCATCATCCATCATCTTCAAATCCTAAACCAAGGTAGAAACAACATCTTTATACACTTACTTTTTATTTACAAGTCTCCTCTCATTTTCTAAATTCCCCAAAACCCAAGATCCATGCTCAAACTCATGTCTTTTTACTTTTCAAATCTGTCCAGAAAATATTTTTGTCAAAAATCCGATTTATGTCATTTTTTTTAGAGATCTAAACTCATCAAAAGAATTTGAAAATTTGACTGTAGTTTCATATATATATTATTTGCATGCACAAATTTTCTTGAGGTCCAAATCGTTTTTCTTCTTTTTCTAAAAATAGAGAAGTAAATTGGGTTAAAATGGCTGTTTGGACAGACCAATTTGAATCCATTCCATTTACTGTAGAAATAAGTTTTCGGTATGATTTTTATGTGGTTGGATAGATAAACTTCTTATCTTTCTAACCCCGCTGGAATCAATCCGTTTCCATATGTGTAGAGAAAATGGCAACGATTCTCCGAAAGTGTGTCGAATCTGGACACTGTTTGGTAGGATAATCATACTAACTTCAAAAAAAATGAAATAAAGGCAAGGTCAAGTTTCAGAGCTTCTACAATCATAGATCTACCATTGTAAAAATTTTAAAAATGAATTATTTAGTCTAAGTCTTCAATTCTATTTTTGAGGTCACTGAGTATTCACTCCACTGTTCTGAAAATTTTCTCAGCATTGTCACAGAAACTTGTTTGGTTAAAACCGAGGCCTTAGAGGCAAATTTTGAAAAAGTGTAAAACATAAAAAGTATTCATAACATCTCGAATAGGGTTCCTACAAAATCTCAAATTTTAATTCCGAGTCTAAGTATTTTAAAAATCCTAAAATCAGTAGCTAAAACCTGAAAATCCTGAATAGGATTAAAGATGATTTTGCTTTAATGCTATGTTTGGGGTTTTCCTATGTTGTGTTATGCATGGTTAAATAATTAGAATGTGTAATATTGTCTTAATATACATACATAATTTTTGTGGTTAAATTACTTACATGCAATTTGGTTAAATCATTGATCCATGCACACTATGTTTTAACCTAATATTTTGAGGTGATTTTAGCTTAATTGGTGTACTTTTGTTTTACATGCTATTTAATCTTATCCGTGCATAAATGTCCATATAATTTGAAAAATCATAATTTTATGCATATTATGCCACATCATCATTGGAATGGATTTTACGGGGTTCACCATTTTATTTTAAGAAAAGAATGAAAATTGAACCTTAGGGTTGGTACTGTGGTTGATAGAATTGAAATTCTTGAAAATTTGAATATTTGGAAATATTGTGGTATTTGGCTATATGCCCTGATTTTCTTTGGGATGGTTTTGCCCCAAGTGCTAAATGCACCCTATTGTTTATGATATATTTTTTGTGAAGGCGGTACTGGTGGCGTAATAATCGGAGTTAGATTTCGCAATCCCGCGCTAGACCTTGACCTAAGATTCGAGGGCCAGACCGTCGCTGACACCTTGCCGTCAGTGATGACCCGGCTGGACACTTAGTCCGCTACGTAGTCATCCCACGGCTGAAGGAACACTCTCTATCAGTCGGTAGAATTAGTCAACGTGATTGGGATCATGGGATTTTAGGATGTTTTCCCCAGGGCGGGAGAACTTAGAATAACTTAAGAAATTGAATTAGAAAATTAAATTAGTTGCATCATTTCTCATCATAATCACTATCATGATTAACCTGCTATTTTATCTGTCATGTTTTGACCTATTACATGAGAAATATTTGTATGTTGGTGTGAGTTTCTCTGGCATTCCATGCTAGGTTCCGAAGAGCTAGAAGAGCTTATTGACAAGTACATTGATGCGGACATAGAGTCTTGATTAAGAGTTTCACGCTTTCATCCCAGCCTTCCTCGGCCACGTAGTACCTACTTTGTGATTATCCACCTATTTCTTGTATTGTTCGATGTACTTTGAGAAAATTTTATTTGGGACTATACTATATAACTCTACGTATTTTGCTTTTTGGCATGTATGGATATAATCAGTATTTAATTTTCACAGCCCTATTAGTTAATGGTCGCTCTAGATGCTCCCGAGATTTGGGGCATCACAAAAAGGCTGTGCAGAATCTGAA
The DNA here is from genome assembly GCA_032270985.1 of Heliamphora pulchella. Lineage (NCBI taxonomy): Eukaryota > Viridiplantae > Streptophyta > Magnoliopsida > Ericales > Sarraceniaceae > Heliamphora > Heliamphora pulchella. Next base: position 3,751 of record JAULJZ010177427.1, read on the forward strand.
CCCTATGCATTAGCACCCTATTCTTGATTTGCACCTGTCCCTATAATCCTCTCACTACGACGAGCCAATGAGATATTAGTGACTTGTGATTTCTCTTCCATTTTACTGGTATTTTCTCTTAGTTTTTCCAGAACAATAGTGCTTTTGGGCCTGTGATCTATAATATAATTCTCTTCTAAGAATCGGGCTTTAGTACTAACAATGACCTTCTGATCATTAGGATTATAAAACAGACTGGCCTTCGTTCCCTTGGGATACCCCACAAGGAAACAGGCTTCTATCCTCGATTCCAACTTATCTGTGTTCCCTTTCAGCACGTGCTAGACACCTCCAAATTTGAATGTATTTCAAACTAGGCTTACGCCAGGTCCATAATTCTGTAGGAGTTGAAGGTACTGCCTTAGAAGGTACCAAGTTCAATATGTAAGCCAATGTCTCTAAAGCGAGTCTCCAAAAACGAATCGGGTAAACCTGAATAACTCTTCATGGATCTTACCATCTCCGTAAGAGTTCTATTCCTTCTTTCTGATACACTATTTTGCGGCAGAGTACCAGGTGCAGTCAACTGGAATGTAATCTCCTCTGATGACAGGTAATCCCTAAACTCTCCAAAGAGGTATTCCCCACAATGGTTGAATCGTAGTGATTTGATATTTTTACCTAGACACTTTTTCATCTCTGCCTTGAATTCTTTAAATTTCTCAAAACATTTAGACTTACGGTGCATCAAGTAAATGTATCCATACCTTGAGTAGTCATCAATAAAACTAACAAAGTACTCAAAGTCACCTCTAGCCCGAATTACCATAGAACCACACACATCAGAATGAACCAGCTCTAATGGTTCTTTAACTCTATAGTCGTTTGTCAAAAATGGCCTCTTGGTCATCTTATCCTCTAAGCAAGATTCACAGACTGAAAGTGCCTCCACTTCCAATGAACTCAAAGTTCCATCTACTATCAATGTATTTATCTTTTTTAGATTAATATGACCCAAACGTAAGTACTAAGAAAACGTTTGGATCATTAAAGAAGGAAACTCTCTCTTATATGGTAAATTAATTGTGTTATTCATTTCAGTTAGTTGCAGTGTAGAAGAGATATGAGATACAACATACAGATCATCCAATAATGTACTAGAACAAGTAAAATATTTATTTTTCTTCACAATGACAGAGTCACAAAAATGAATAGAATATTTATCCTTTATTAAGCTCGAGACTGAAATTAAATTTCTTCCAATCGAAGGTACATAAAGACAATCTTTTATAAGTAGTATCCTATCTGTCACGCCCCAAACTCCGGGCCACGTGAAACATCCGGAAACAACCCAACATGATACCCAACCCGAGAGTACACTCTCAAGTAAAACCATACATGCATTGTATATATAACGCCAAACGGCAACAATACATAAAGCTCCAACGCCAAAAGCGTACACTACACGGCCCCAATACCGGAAAACATGTTACAACATACATGTGACAAAAGACAAAAGGAAGATAAAAACTCTTCCGCTGCCAACCAGCAACCCCCAGGTCACCCTACGAGATCGGTACCTAAAAATATTTTATCCCACACCGTGAGCTAAGACTCAGCAAAAACTAGACAAGCATGCAATATAAACAAAACATGCTAGGAAATCAAAGTACGGTTGTTGACTCACTTTCAAGCCTTTGGAAACAGTTTTCACATGTAAGGGAAAGCGAGGATACAAACCATGTTTTGACTCACACACAGGAGCCAAGAAAACAGTTGAAAAATGATTTTTAGATCGTGATTCACACGCATCTTAAAATTTTTTTGAAAATTTAGTCTATCCGTCCCATAATGCAGTTCATGCAAGCCATGATCAATGCGTCTTCTCGGACTTTCACCAACGGGTCGCTGCTCAATCAATGCATCTTCTCCGACTTTCACCGACGGGTTGCCGCCCAATCAATGCATCTTCTCGGACTTTCACCGACGGGTCGCTACCCAATAGACGTTCCTTCTCAAACTTTCACCGACGGGCCACCATCTCATTAATGCACCATACTATTCATATCCATGCAAACCTAAACCAGGAATTAATGCATAATCACGTACTATCACTATGTATCACAAACCACGCCACATGATACACAAGTGACTCACACAACATGCACTACCTGCATACATGCTGATATAACTACCGCTGTAGCATGCATAAAGCCCGTTATAAAAGCACATAACTCATATAACCCTACGCCACGACGCTACTCGCCACATAACCCAACACGTCATCACATGCAACACACCCGTCATTCGACACCCGAACGACTCGCCCACACCGGGATAACCAACACCTAACCTGGAGGTCAACACCCGAACCTCGCTCAAACCGATTCTCACCAGAACCAACACTTCAAAACCGAACCACGGACCCACACCAAGCCCATATAACCACCACGCACACAACCTTACTTCGCATCCACATCTCAAACCCACACGTCATCCACAAGGATGACACCAAACCAAACACCCAAGGCCACAACCCGACGCCCAAGCCACCACACGACCAATCGAACCCCCAAAAGGAATCCACAGGTATTTAAATCAAGTAATTCCCATAAATTAATCAATTGAATACCATAGGACACCAATCGAAAACCAAAGAACCAACCCAAAATCACAAACCACCAGCCCACAACTTCAGAGACTTTTCACTAAAGCCCATGCGGCCTGGTGATTTTCCTGCACGAAATCCAGTGCGGTAAGAGACTTGCCACGGTACGTCGGGTTGAAAGTGAGTACCTCAGGGCTGCAAGTCACCTCTGGGGTAGTTGCTGGGATGGCTGGTGGTGGATCTGCTTCGGTCCGCCTGCGCACCGGCCGCTCGGCCACCTCTAAGGCAGTGGGCCTCTTTCTCTGCTCGGCCTGAGGAGTTAGGCGGGCAGTAGTTACCCGAGTAGTGGCTGTGGTAACAGTTGCACTGGATGGAGGTACTTGACCAACCGTGGACGAAGCAGGGACCCGAGCAGAAGATCCCAATGCCGAGGAAGGAGGAAGGCTTCCCAAAAGGGTTATGATGAGATTGCGCTGTTACATCCTTCCTGTTCCTCGAGACGAGCTCGATCGGCTTAAGGAAGCTCTTGATGTGGTTTGCGACATGTTTCGGGATGCCAAAGCCCCCGTGCTCGGAGCGGTTTGGTTTTGAGCATCCTCGGCTTGTTCACGCTCAATGGGATTCAGACAATGTCCTAGCTCGTCTGGTCGGATCGGGGAACCGTTCAACAACCATGAGATGTGGCGCACTTCTTGGTCCCAGTTGAGGACCCGCTTTATGTAGTCAAAATTGATGCTGTCGTCCTTCCTATACTTTTTGTCCCGAGCGGCAGATGTGTTGCAATAGGCACCTGAAAAGAAGGACATTAGTTTCGCGCAAATAGATGGATGAATTAAAAATCTTTTTTATCAACAAAAAAGAGCTCGGGTACCTGGGGATCCCGGTCTGGTCGGACAAAGCCGAGCTTGGGGATCTAGAGCTCCCGGCCCGAGCTGCCAGTTTCCTCCGATCATAATGAAATCTTCGAGGTCGCCCTTGTGGAAGATCCAAATTGTGCGGTTTTCTTTGGCTTTAAGATAATATTTGCTATGGCCCCTGGCGGTCTCGAAGATGGTGTAGCAATATTGGATCTCGCGAACACCAAGGCTGATGCCCATGTAACAATTCAATAGTGCTATGCCCAACAAGATTGAGAATAAATTGGGGGTAAGCTGTGCCGGGCACAACCGGTAGAAGGAGAGAGCTTCTCTTATAATGCTCGGCAATGGAAACTCTATTCTTGACTCCAGAAGAACCACAAGGGGAAAAATAACTCCCCTGGGCTCCCCTATAGTAACAGTCTCCTCACCAGTGGCTTGGCGAATGCTGACGTCATCAGGGATGGATCGAGCTTGGCGAAGCTCGGCCAAAGCCTCTGGTGTGTCAACATACCGTGCAAGACGCCCCATTTCTTAAAAAAAATAAAAAATTGCTGTAGTTTAGTTTCCTTTAATGTTTTGTAAGAAGAAAGAAATGTGGCCAACAGCACTACCACCGTCAGAGGCGGCAGCACCGCGGCGTCAAGTTTGAACTAAAAAAAAGGGAAGTTTTAGATACATACATGTATACAACTACAAGTTCTTCCCCAGCAACACCGCCACCGGCAGGGGTGGCAGCGGCGGCGTCGGGGCGCCTGGGGTGTAGGCTAGAAAACCCAGCCCCCAACCACGGCGATTTTAGCCGCGGTTTATCGAAGAAAAAGAAAAAAAGTGGGAGACAAGGCACTAACCTAGTTGAAGATGAGCTTGGAGTTCTTCGAAACTGTTGGAGTTGCAAGAGTTGCAGTCATCGAAAGCTCGTCAAAAATTGCCTAGGTTCAAGAGATGGAGGGTTCGTAAAAAGGAGGAAGGGGAAGCCCCCTTCCCCTTTTATAGCTTCCCTAGGGCGTTCAAACGAAGCGCCAAGAGACAGAAGTTATGCTGCGTGCTTAAATGCGCGCCGAATGCATTCAATGCGCATTTAACCCAAGTGGCGTGTTTAGCCCGAGTAGATCTTTCCGAACGGTTTCATGACGATTTACCTCCTGGCACTGGTGCTCGGAGCATATGTCCGAGCAAGATTCACCATCTGATTTATGATCCCGAGTAGCATCCTGATTGGGTTGGAGAATCCAAGCTAACTACTACCATAATCATCCAAATGATTGACGTTTATTGAAACGACAGCCGACATTCCTATGACGTTTTTGTACTTGAGGTACAGTTGGTGCTGTACACATTTAATGCGCATTCAATGCATGCCATAAGTGCACCGTCGAACCGATGGGGCACCGCCACATCGTGGATATGACCGTTGGGGTATGATGACAGCTAAGGGACAGTACATTAGCGAAGTTTGCTCAACAAGCCTCCCGACCAGAAGGCGAAACAATAGATCGAGCAAGAACATCACATCATCTTCCAGTTGTTCAAGTTCCCGAGCAACAGCAAGATGATGGGGGCAATTGAGGGGGTTCAAGTTCCGACCAAGGCCATGTGCTACACATGGAGGGCCGTACAACGTAGCAATCCATATCAGCACGGGACGATCCTCGACATGCCCACATCAGCTCGGGTAACATGCCGAGCTATACGGTGGTGTATTCGAGCTCTTGAGACTTCAAGGCCTAAGCCCCGAGCTCGAACGATAGCTCGGTTCCCAAGTCCCGAGGACATGGTGTTCAGTACCATTAGAGGATGTTCGGCATTCACACCGAGCAAAGCAAGATGCTTGATCCCTGTGCCGAGCTGGATGGATGACGTCGGAGGTTATGTCCCACGGTACACAGATCCGTGAAGTGGTGGTACGATGACGAAATACTGGTATTAAATAGGCCAACCAGGAGGTAAAGTGGTCAAATAAGGGTGGCTTAGCCCTAGCCTAAATTAGGCCTGAAGCTAGACCGGAATACTGATGGACATCTAGACATGACAGAAGGTAGTTGCAGAGTTATCCTGCAGAGATATTCAATGATGGCTTTGATAAGTCACAATAAAGACATTAATTGCTATGCATATATCAGAGAGAAGAGGTACAACCCGACCTGCTCGGGTCGGGGCGGACCCCATAGACGGGTCAAGTGTATTTTCACCTATAAATAGCTAACATCTTCAGAAGGAAATGTAAGCTCTCTTTTACTAAGCAAAAGCTCTGTCGAAATTTACTTTCAAACTCCTTGCCTGAATTGATCGTCGGAGGGTCCACCAGTATAAAGCTACTGGCTGGCATCTCACCCCTTTCTTGTGCAGGCACACACGTGGCATTCTCCCCTGATGTCACAGCCAGCTTGGACGGGACCAGTAGATCCCTATCCTGTTCCTCTACAATGTATATCTATTTTATATTTTTCTATTAATTTAGTTAATTCAAAAAATTCGATTTTAATTAAATATTTTGTAAAGAAAAATAAAATTAAGTTTTTTTAATTAAATAGAAAAATTTTAGATATTTTTTTTTACAAAATATCACGTTTAAGATGATTTTTTTATAAAATCAGATATCTTGGAAAAACATAAAAATTAATTTTGAATTTTAAATTAATTAAATAGAAAAATATTTAATCTAAATAAATTATTATTTTTGAAAAATGTGTAACTAAAATAAAATTAATAAATGCATTTAATCACTACCTTAGCTGAAAAGCTAAAAAAAAAAACTGTGCATTCATTGAAATTTATTTGTTACCCATTAAAACATGAAAAGATAGCTTGCAAACAAGAATCTTTAAAATCGTGTACACGGAAAAAAGTTTAAGACTCTTTCAGATCGTGTGGTTTTCGAAATTAATAAATTTATTTTAATTAAATGACTTTTTTTAACTCTCAAAAATATTTTAAAAATCTAAGTAGAAAAGAAAATTTATTCACAAATAAATCATGCGGTCTCCATCACTACTTTGTAGGTGATGTAGTTAAATCCAGCGTGTTGGTAGTAAGGCCTTTCTCCCCATCGGATAGATTAATTGCGGTATCGCCAGTATAAATCTCCTTTAGTAATAATTTTGAATAATTGTTAGTGTAGATCACTTCTCCATTTGAATGGTTCATTGCCAAGTAATTAATTTGGCATTAGGTGGTGGTTAACACTTAGTTGTAAATAATTAGTATCCTCTCCATCTGAGTCACTGTTATTATTTACTAGACCAAAATTAAGCCAGTTATTTAATTTTACTTGGCAAGGTCAGCTATCTAGATAGTAAAATTAAAAAGAATTGGTCTATCTGAACAAACGATTGATAGTAGACATCCTCCCATCGAGGCATGCTGTGAGACCCTGACCCGTTTTCTTTTTCGGCGTTTTTGGACGCGCGTTACGTGTTTTCTTCTGAGCATGTTTTTAATACTTTTGATGCATGATTGGGCTTAGAAATGCATGCGGGGTAGGTTCCCGGGGCCGTGGGCCATTGTGGTACGAATCTCAAAAATTTCAAAAAAAAGATATTTTGGAGGCCTATAAATATCTAGAGTTAGATATTTTCATAAAGATATTTTCCAAAATTTCTCCAGTAAGATTTTTTGTTTTCTCTCTACCTTCTCTCTAAGTTCTCGGGGGCCCGGGGATCAGTTTTCGACGATCAGACTGTGAATTCTTGGTATCGGCATCGTGGGCTACGCAACCATCCGGTCAGATTTCAATTCCGACGAAGCTCGATTTTACACGTGATTCGAGGTGTCGAGTTTTGAACTCACCGAGGTAGGATTCTAGACCTGTATGTAGTATAAGAGTGCTGTGGGTAATCGGGTGTCTTTTTACCGGTTAGATCTCCGTAGATCTGACTTTGTATCAAAATGGGTTTTTGGTGTATAAAACTCATTTTCGGCAATTTTTGTGGATGGAATCAGGTGTCGGGGGTTTCTTTTGAGGTATCAGTGTTAGGCCTAGATGTGTAAGTGCTCATGATTGTTGAATCGGTGTTCGGAGGTTTCGATTCAGGGTTTGGAGTGCCAAACCCGTAGCTTGAAAAATGATTTTCGAGTGAGTTCAATCGATCGAACCTATGGGTTCAGTCGACTGGATCATCGTTTTGGGGTTCGATCGATCGAACCAATGGGTTCAGCCAACTGAACCATGTGTTGAGGCATTTTTGGTTTTCCAGTGTGGTCTTCGGTCGACTGGGGGCTTGGGTTCGGTCGACTGAAGTACTGGGATGTGTTTTGGTAGTTTTGTGGTAGGGTTATGGTTTCCAATTGGTGTCCTATTGTATTCAATTGATTAATTATGGGATTAGTCGATTCAAATACTTGTGGATTCCTTTTGGGGGTTCGATTGGTCGTGTGGTGGTTTGGGGGTCGGGTTGTGGCCTCGGGTGTTTGGTTAGGTTTCGTCCTTGGGGCTGACGTGCGTGGTGAGATGTGGATGTGAGATGTGAACGTGTTGCATAGTTGTGTAGGTGATGGGTATGAGGGATAAGTGAGAGTTCATGGTTCGGTTTCGAGGTGTTGGTTCCGGTGAGAATTGGTTTGAGAGTCGTTCGGGTGTCGAATGACGGGTGCGTGTGTCACGTGAGTTGGTGTCAGATTATGTGGCGAGTAGCGTCGTGGTATGAGGTTATATGTGGCTACGTGCTTTTATAACAGGCTTATGCATGTTATAACTGTAGTTTATTCATGGATGGATAGTGTAATGTGATTTACATGGCTTTAGATAACATTATGTGTAATGTGGTTTATGCTTTAGAACCTAGAGTTTTATAGGCATGTAACGTGGTTTGTGGAACGTCGTGTTGATACGTGGTTTATGCATTAAATCCTTGTTTAGGTTTGTATGGTTATGATATGGGATAGATGAATTTGTGATCCAGTAGATGTAAATCCTGGTTGATGATGCATGTGTGCGTGTGTGGATGTATGAGGTAGGGTGTGAGAGCCGGTGATTGAGGTAAGGTGTGAGAGCCGGTGGATGAGGTAGGCTACGAAAGCCGGTGGTTGACATAGGCTGTGAAAGCCGATGTTGAGGTAGGCTGCGGGAGCCGGTATGTGTGCTATGTCGGCTGAAATGAGGTCCTGACGAGGCACTTGTGTGTATGTGGTATCCGAAGCCTGAAATGAGGTCCTAAGGAGGCATGTGTTTCACGGATTGCTTGAATTGCATATAGGGACGGATAGACCAATTTTCTTAAGACTGTATTATCGGCCTACGGGAGTCGAAATACTGTATTAACGACCTGCGGGAGTCGTAATATTCGAATTGTTTTCAGGGCTCTAATGAGTCGAATAAAAATGGTTTTTATCCTTGCTTTCCCTTGCATGTGAAAATGATTTTCTGGCTCTGGTGAGTCGTGATCTAAAACTATTTTCAAACTATTTTTAATGGCTTGAAAGAGAGTCAAAAACTGTACTTTGATTTCCTAGCATGTTTTGTTTATATTGCATGCTTACCTAGTTTCTGCCGAACCTTGGCTCATGGTGTGGGATAAATGTTTTCAGGTACAGATCACCTGCGCTAATTTGGGGTTGCTGGTTAGGAGCAGAAGCGTTATAGGCTTCTTTTGTTTCTTTTGTTACATGTGCGTTGTAACATGTCTTTCGGGCGTTAATGGAGCCATGTAATGTTGCTGTTTGGCGTTTATATACAATGCATGTATGATTTATTTTGAGAGTGTATTCTCAGGTTGGGTTGTTGTTGGTTGTTTATGGGTGTTTCACGTGGCCCAAAGTTTGGGGTGTGACAACTTGGTATCAGAGCTCTGGGTTCGAATACCTATGAGCCATGGGAAGGGGGTGTATCCCGTGTGAGGTTGATTGCGTGTGCTTGACTGGATGTATTTAGATGTTTTGATAATATGAACGTGATAGCATGCGAGTCTTACGTGAACGATGTGTATATATGAGTATGGGGGTTGAATCTTAGGAGTGATAGTCTTGCCTTTGGGCGTTTGGATTAATAAACTCGGGAGCCGAGTTAGAAACGCGTTTAGCTGACGTGATTTCTAGCAGGGGGTCTGAGTAGGTTATCCAGATTAACGAGTCATTCTTGTTGGTTCACCTCGATCTGTGGGGTTTGTTTAGCATGAACCTATGTGGCTATGCGATAGCATGCTAAGTGTTTAGCGTTTATGTTCATGCTATGTGCTACATCTTATACGTTGTTTTGCTTTCATATAGACGTGATGTCAGCGAGGAGAGGGCGAAACCGTGGTCGAGGCCGTGGCCGTGCTGGCCAAGGAGATGTTCCTGTCCCTGATGCTGGGGATGCTAATGCTCCCCAGAGACCGATGGACGTGACGGAGCTGTTACGTGTGCTGGTTGGTTCTATCCAGCAGCTGGTTGCTAGGGGTGAGCCTGTTAAGGAGAGGGAGGCAGTGCCTAAGGCTAGGGTTACAGCTGCGATGCGGGAGTTCAGGCGTATGGATCCGCCTACCTTTGCAGAAGATCCTGATCCTCTTATGGCGACAAAGTGGTTGGAGTTGACGACTCGAATTCTGGACACGTTGTGGATTGAGGAGGATGAGGTGCGAGCTTCTTTTGCCACCTTTCAGCTGAGGGGTGTTGCTCACGCATGGTGGAGGTATGCTAGGGGCACAGTGGGGGCCACATGGGCAGCTTTTACTGGAGTATTTCTGGAGAGATATTTCCCAGCTTCGAGGAGAGACTTATGCAGGGAGGAGTTCTATTCTCTTACCCAGGTGCCATGGACATCATGCAGTACGAGGCCCGATTTACGAGCTTGTCTCAGTTTGCACCGGAGGTGGAGTGCATAGATGAGTTGCTTTCGATGAGGTTTGAGGCTGGCGATCAAGGAGCGAGTGGCTGTGATGGGATATCGTGTGTTCAGACAGCTGGTGGAGGCAGCAGCGAGGGTTGAGAATGCTTTGGCTGGGACTCGAGCTTTGAGGGTGACCAGGACCTCACAAGGTGGGGCTGAGGCGCAGACAGGTGGATGCTCCAGTAAGAGGCAGAGGTCCTCTGGTTCTAGCTTCTACCCATCTAGACCACAGCAGCTTTTAGCACCATCACCATCTGTGGCTTCGTTTGGGAGGCCGGAGTAGAGGGAGTTGACCTGCTTCCAATGCAGGCAACCTGGACATCGTGCGGCAGATTGCTTATAGTCGAGACCATTCTAGGGTTTGGCACTAGTGCAGCTGCAGGGGAGGGAGCCGCCAGTTTGTTATGGGTGTGGACAGTCCAGACATATTCGTATGAATTATCCTCAGGGAGGCAGTACACTGAGTAGAGAGGACACACTAGTGGGTTCATATGTGCCAGGTTTAGCTGCGTACCGACAACGGCCTTCTACAGTTCAGGTTTCACGAACGACAGACAGGGGAACTTCAGTTCAGTCGGTGCGATAGCCAACAGTGCCGAGTACAAGTGGACATGACACAGTGGGGTTGCCCCCGAGTGTATTCTCTTGTAGCTCGCGGTTCATCTAGGGCACCGGTCGTGTCGGAGGATGCTGATGTGCCTTCAGCGAGCAGAGGTACTTTTTGGGTTGCAGGCTTGGGGCCAGTTTCTTTGTTGCATCTATTTGGGAGTTGGTGCTGGATCAGTGGGTGGTGTGCTGTGTTGAGGCAGTGGTAGGTGAGGTTGTGAGGTTTAGGTGTGTTGTAGATCCCGTGTCTTGAGATAGTTGGCAGTTGTCTAGAATGCCTGACCTTGTTTGACTATATCCTAGGAATGGTTTGGATGACCATCTCGTGTGCCTGTGTCGGTTGCGATCGACAGTTTATTGTTTTGGCCTTATGTTGAATTTCGAGGGCGAAATTCCTTTAAGGGGAGTAGAGTTGTGAGACCCTGACCCGTTTTCTTTTTTGGCGTTTTCGGACGCACGTTACGTGTTTTCTTTTGAGCATATTTTTAATGCTTTTGATGCATGATCGGGCTTAGGTATGCATGCGGGATAGGTTCTCGGGGCCGTGGGCCGTTGTGGTGCAAATCTCGAAAATTTCAAGAAAAAGAAATTTTGGAAGCCTATAAATATCTGGAGTTAGATATTTTCATAAAGATATTTTCTAAAACTTCTCCAGTAAGTTTTCTATTTTTTCTCTGCCTTCTCTCTAAGTTCTCGGGGGCCCGGGGCTTGATTTTTGACGATCATACTACGGATTCTTGGTATCGGCGTCGTGGGCTACGCAACCATCCCGTCAGATTTCAATTCCAACGAAGCTCAGTTTTACACGTGGTTCGAGGTATCGAGTTTTGAACTCACCGAGGTAGGATTCTAGACCTGTATGTAGTATAAGGGTGCTATGGGTAATTGGATGCCTTTTTACCGGTTAGATCTCCGTCGATTTGACTTTGTATTAAAATGGGTTTTTGGGGTATAAAACTGGTTTTTGGCGATTTCTGTGGATGGAATTAGGTGTCGAGGGTTTCTTTTGAGGTCTCGGTGTTAGGCCTAGATGTGTGAGTGTTCACGATTGTTGAATCGGTGTTCGGAGGCTTCGATTCGGGGTTTGGAGGACCAAACCCGTAGCTTGAAAAATGGTTTTCTGGTGGGTTCAATCGGCTGGATCATCATTTTGGGGTTCGGTCGACCGAACCTATGGGTTCAGTTGACTGAACCGTGTGTTGAGGCCTTTTTTGTTTTCCAGTGTGGTCTTCGGTCGACTGGGGGCTTGGGTTCGGTCGATTGAAGTGCAGGGATGTGTTTTGGTGGTTTTGTGGTTGGGTATTGGTTTCCAATTGGTGTCCTATGGTATTCAATTTATTAATTATGGGATTAGTCGATTCAAATACTTGTGGATTCCTTTTGAGGGTTCGGTTAGTCGTGTGGTGGTTTGAGGGTCGGGTTGTGGCCTCGAGTGTTTGGTTAGGTGTCGTCCTTGGGGATGACGTGCGTGGTGAGATGTGGATGTGAGATGTGAACGTGTTGCACAGTTGTGTGCGTGATGGGTATGAAGGATAGGTGAGAGTCCATGGTTCGGTTTCGAGGTGTTGGTTCCGGTGAGAATCGATTTGAGAGTCGTTCGGGTGTCGAATGATGAGTGCGTGTGGCACGTGAGTTGGTGTCGGATTATGTGGTGAGTAGCGTCGTGGTGTGAGGTTATATGTGGCTACGTGCTTTTATAACGGGCTTATGCATGTTATAACTGTAGTTTATTCATGCATAGATAGTGTAATGTGATTTACATGGCTTTCGATAACGTTATGTGTAATGTGGTTTATGCTTTAAAACCTAGAGTTTTATAGGCATGTGACGTGGTTTGTGGAACATCGTGTTGATACCTGGTTTATGCATTAAATCCTTGTTTAGGTTTGCATGTTTATGATATGGGATAGATGCATTCGTGATCCAGTATATGTAAATCCTGGTTGATGATGCATGTGTGCGTGTGTGGATGTATGAGGTAGGCTGTGAGAGCCGGTGGATGAGGTAGGCTGTGAGAGCCGGTGGATGAGGTAGGCTGCAAAAGATAGTGGCTGACATAGGCTGTGAAAGCCGATGTTGAGTTAGGCTGCGGGAGTCGGTATGTGCGCTCTGTCGGTTGAAACGAGGTCATGTCAATGCACTTGTGTGTATGTGGTATCCGAAGGCTGAAATGATGTCCTGAGGAGGCATGTGTTTCATGGATTGCATGAATTGCATATAGGGACGGATAGCTAATTTTCTTAAAACTGTATTATCGGTCTACGAGAGTCGAAATACTATATTAACGGCCTGCGGGAGTCGTAATACTCGAATCGTTTTTAGGGCTCTAATGAGTCGAATAAAAATGGTTTTTATCCTCGTTTTTGCATGCATGTGAAAATGATTTTCTGGCTCTGGTGAGTCGTGATCTAAAACTGTTTTTAAACTATTTTTAATGGCATGAAAGAGAGTTGAAAACTGCACTTTGATGTCCTAGCATGTTTTGTTTATATTGCATGCTTGCCTAGTTTCTGATGAGCCTTGGCTCACGGTGTGGGATAAATGTTTTCAGGCACCGATCACGCGTGCTGATTCGGGGTTGCTGGTTATTGTCTTCACTTTGCGTTATTGTCTCACGGTGTGGGATAAACTGCACTTTGCGTTATTGTCTTCTTTTGTTTCTTTTGTTATATGTACGTTGTAACATGTCTTTCGGGCGTTGGAGCCATGTAATGTTGCCGTTTGGCGTTTATATACAATGTATGTATGATTTATTTTGAGAGTGTATTCTCGGGTTGGGTTGTTGTTGGTTGTTTATGGATGTTTCACGTGGCCCGGAGTTTGGGGCATGACACATGCTATTCACAGGGTACCAGGATACTGGTGATTTTTTTAAAAAAAATGATAGAGGGAACCAAATTAAAATAAATTCAAAGTATTGCTCATTATAATTAACAGTTATTTTTAATTATATGATTCTCAGGAATAAAATGGCTTTCAATCCACTCCCTTCAATACTCAAAGATAACAAACTTTTGGGACCAAATTATGTTAACTAGAAAAAGAATTTGGACATTGTATTAACTGTTGAGGACTATAAGTTTCTATTGATTGAGATATGTTCAATAGTACCTGATCTGGGGGCGATCGAACTAGAAACCCAAGCTATCAGTAGTGCCAGAAAGCTAATCAGATGGCTCTTTGTTACATTTTGGCTTCCATGTCAAATGTTTCATAGTATCTACATTAGTCTATGTCTAGTGCCTATGACATGATTATGAACCATAAAGAAATGTTTGGGGATCAAAATCATGCTGCTAGGCAGGTGGTCATGAAATCTCTAATGAATGCAAATACAGCTGAAGGCACCCCGGTAAGGGATCATATTCTGAAGATGATCAGTCTTCTAAATGAACTAGAAATCCTAGGAGTTGAAATTAACGGAGAAACCTGGGTCGATATCATACTCCAGTCACTTCCTGATAGCTTTAAATAGTTCTGCCTGAACTATACCATGAACAAGCTCATCTTTTGATTGGCAGAACTTCTTAAAGAACTTCAAGCAGCTGAGGATTTTCTTAGGAAGCCAGGTTCTGTGTATGTGGCTGAAAAAGTTTCTTCCTCTAATCCAAAAGGCAAGAAGAAGAAAAAGACTCAAACACAAGGAGGCACAGGTCCAAAAGCAGGTAAGGGACCAAAAACTGGTGTGAAGAAGTCGAGAGGCAAGTGCTATCACTATAACCAGTTGGGCATTTGAAAAAAATAGTGTTTAGTTTTTCTCAATAAGCAGAACAAATCAAGTAATTTCTATTCACTAGTAGTTGAAACATGTTTAGCGGTGTTATCTACTGAAACTTGGTGTGTAGATACGGGAGCCACTAATCATGTCTGCAATTATTTACAAGGGTTCTAGGAAATCAGGCAGCTCAGTGATGGAAAAATATACATGTATATGGGCAATAATACAAGAGTAACAGCAATTGCAGTAGGAAATGTCACTCTCAGCTTTAGTAGAGATAGGATTTTACTTCTAAAAGATTGTCTTTATGTACATTCGATTAGAAAAAATTTGATTTCAGTTTTCTAGTCTAATAAATGACAAATATTCTGTTCATTTTGATGACACTATGGTTGTAAAAAAAATAAACATTTATTTGTTCTGGTACATTGGTGGATGATCTATATGTCATATCTCGTATCTCTCCTACACTGCAAGTAACTTAATTGAATAACACTTCTAATTTACTATATAAGAGAATGTTTCCTTCTTTAATGAATCAAACGTTTCTTTGGCACTTACGCTTGGGTCATATTAATCTAAAAAGGATAAATAGATTGGTCAAAGATGAACCTTTGAAGTGGAGGCACTTTTAGTCTATGAATCTTGCTTAGAAGGTAAGGTGACCAAGAGATCCTTTTCGCCCAAAGGCTATAGAGCTAAAGAATCGGTAGAACTGGTTCACACTGATGTGTGTGGTCCTATGACAATCTGGGCTAGAGGTGGCTTTGAGTACTTCATCAGTTTCATTGATGACTACTCAAGATATGGATACATTTACCTAATGCACTGTAAGTCTGAATGCTTTGAGAAATTCAAAGAATTCAAGGTGGAGGCAGAGAAGCGTCTAGGTAAAAGTATCAAATCACTACAATCCGACCATAGTGGAGAGTACCTCTTTGGAGAGTTTAGGGACTACCTGTCATCAGAAAGAATTATATCCCAGTTGACTGAATTGGGCATTCCCCAGCAGAATGATATAGCAGAAAGAAATAGTAAGACTCTTATGGAGATGGTAAGGTCCATGATGAGTTATTCAAGATTACCCGATTCGTTTTGTGGACTTGCATTAGAGACAATAGCTTACATTCTGAACTTGGTACCTTCCAAGTCAGTACCTTTTACTCCCACAGAATTGTGAAACGGGCGTAAGCCTATTCTGAAACATATTCAGATTTGGAGGTGCCCAGCACATGTGCTGAAAGGGAACACGGGTAAGTTGAAACATAAGACAGAAGTCTGTTTCTTTGTGGGGTATCCCAAGGAAATAAATGGTGGTCTATTTTATAATCCTATGAATCAGAAGGTCACTGTTAGCACTAATACTAGATTTTTGAAAGAGGATTATATTATGGACCACAGGCCTAATAGTAAAATTGTTCTAGAAGAAATGGAAAAAATACTAGTAGAACGGAAGAGGAATCACAAGTCACTGATATCCCATTGTCTTGTCATAGTGAGAGGATTATTGAGACAGGTGTAAATCATGAACAGGGTGCTAATGCACAGGGTTTAGATTCTGCATAGCGTGTTACTACTAATACACATACACAAGTAGTGCCTTGTCGTAGTGGAAGGGTTGTTCATCAACTTGATTGGTATATGTTCATAGGAGAGCCTTTTAACAGGATCCTAATAGAATTGGATATCGAAACTAGTAATTACAATGAAGAACTTCAAGATAAAAATGCAGATCTTTGGCAAAAGGCTATGAATTGAGAGATAGAATCTATGTATTCTAATCAGGTTTGGAAACTTGTAGAATGACCCGACTAGATAAAACCTATTGGATGCAAGTGGATCTATAAGAGAAAGAGAGGAGCAAACAAGAAGGCTAAAACTTTCAAAGCTAGGCTTGTTGCAAAAGGGTTTACTCAGAAAGAAAGGATCAATTATGAGGAAACTTTTTCGCCGGTAGCCGTGCTTAAGTTTATCAGGATTCTCTTATACATTGCTGTTCATTTTGATTACGAAATCTGACAAATGGATGTCAAGACAGCTTTTCTTAATGGAAGTCTTGATAAGTGTATTTATATGGTACAATCAGATGATTTCATAGCAAAGGACCAGGAGCACATGTTGTGCAAGCTTAAGAGATCTATTTGTGGACGTAAACAGGCATTGAGGTCTTAGAATACTCAATTTGATCAAGCTATAAAGTCTTATAATTTTGATCAGAGTCCAGATGAGTCCTGTGTATACAAGAAGCGTGATAGAAGCGTGGTGATCTTTCTAGTACTTTATGTAGATGATATTTTACTCATCGAAAATGATATGTGGGCATTATCTACGGTAAAAGTATGGTTATCTAGACAGTTCGATATGAAGTACTTGGAAAAAGCCAATCACATCCTAGGATCAAGCTTGTGTAAGATAAAAAACAAATGATGTTAAGCTTATCGCAAGGACAATATATTGATGATATCCTTGCTCATTTTAGCATGCAAGATTTCAAGAAAGGGTTTATTCTTTTCAGGTATGGAATCACTCTATCCAAGGATCAGTATCTTAAGACACTTGATGAGATAGAGAAGATGAAAGCAGTTCCTTATGCTTCGACATTAGGAAGCCTAATATATGTTATGCTTTGCACTAAACCCGACATCTACTTTTTTGTTGGCATGGTTATCAGATATCAGTCTAACCCATGGCAGGAGCATTAGACTGCGATAAAAAATATAATCAAGTACCTAAAAAGGACTAAGGATTATATGTTGATTTACTAGGCAGACAGTTTAGTATCATTAGGGTTCCTAGACTCAGATTTTTAGTCAGACAAAGATTTTCGTAAGTCTACCTTAGGATATGTATTTACCTTAGGAGGTGGAGCTATTAGTTGGAGGAGTACCAAGCAGTTCTACCTTGCTAATTCCACCATGGAGGCCGAGTACGTGGCAGCTTCTGAAGCAGCCAAGAAAGCCGTTTGGCTCAAAAACTTCTCATTGGATCTGGGCATGGTCCATTTAGTTCAGTCAGCTATTACACTTTATTGTGATAATAATAGAGTGATTGTAAACTCGAAGAAACTAAGAGTCCACAAAAAAAAAATGCACATTGAGCGTGAGTATCACTTGATACGAGAAATTGTAAAGAGGGGTGATGTTGTTGTGACCAAGATTACATTAGGAGATAACTTTAAAAATCCTTTTACAAAGAGCTTACCGGTTAAAATTTTTTATAGTTAGTTATATAGAGGGCATGGGAGTCAGATGTATGGCAGCATAGTTTTAAGTATAAGTGGGAGATTGTTAGAGTTGTATATTGAAACTTATGTTTTTAGTATTTAACTTTATTTTAATAAAATTAATTTTTGATTTTATGATAATCTTAATGAGCAATGTATGCAATATCATTTATTTAAATGTTATGCATGGATGTCATTTATTCTGTACAGTATTTAATCTAGTGTGTAGAGTATGACTTGTACACAGAAGACCAGATTTTTGGTTCTTGCAGAATATAAGTTTTTGTTCACAGTTTATATGGAAATGGACATACTATCGGTACGACTCTATTATATAGTTTTAGTAGGCTTGTCTTGATTACGGAAAATAGATAATAGTGTCATCTATTGTTCCGACCCTCTGTATTAGTACACTTTATGTGTATTGAACATGACACATTAGAGTAATTAATTTTATACTGACTATATAAATTAATTCACACTCCAAGGTTATTATGAGAGTACTTATACTCTTAATCCTGAAATAATTATTAATTTGCGTATATTTAATATTCATTATTTTGATTCATCAGACGGTGCGCTCTTATATGGGTCTATATTTCCGGTGAGTTGAATAGCATTATTATTTATATGGTGAATATTAATTATTGACGAAATCCGCATCTCAAATGATCGAGATTGACGAAACCCCCTGAAGGAAACTTATAAGTTTTGACCGAGCCAAACCCTATAGATGGATTTGATTATCCGACGGTCAAATAAGTTAAGCGGAATGGCTTAAAGAATTTTAAAGATGCCGATTAAATTAAATTGTCAGAAATTAAATTTATTTGGTGGGTATCGAGAATCTTAACGTGGGGAAATGAGTTAAGCATTTAATAATAGAAACTCAATGCAAGATAATCTTGAGATTATGGCTTAGAGTGTATTTACAATATTTTAGTGGTGTGAACTGTAATTTAGTATTTTATGAAATGTGCAGAAATTGCTACAAGAATTTCATAATTGTAGATACAGCTGTGAGGCTTGCTTAATTGCGGAAACCGCTGAATATATATCTGGGTTACAGTAGAAGTCTTTGTCATAATTACTCCATAGGTTCCTACTGTAGCCCTATAAATATGCGAGTAGGCTGAACCAAATTCATAACTTGTCTTCAAGACTAAAGCTGACCAGGTTCTACCAGTACGAGTTCTCGAAGGATCGTAGCCCACACTATGTTCAGGTATCGTATAAGAGAATATAGTAGAAGGTCTGACAGGAGTTTCAACTCGGAATTTGAAATCGTAGTTAGAGAATCGACCAAAAAGGTCTTTTTCTAAATTAACTGTAGTAGTACATGTTTTATTTTGACCGTTTGACATCAAAAAATTTTATCTGGAGCTTGTTTCGGCGATTGCCTGTCTAGTTATTTTTATCGAAAATCCTTTATAAAAACAATGATCTTGACAGTTTTGCCTCCAATATATTTTCAAGTAAGATAATTATAATTTTGATTTATAATAGTGATTTTAAGTGTTACATTAAATTTTTACATTGTAATTTAATTATAGCAT